>CALYDF020000436.1:0-82149 GCA_944474145.2 Dicrocoelium dendriticum | reverse complement strand
TTACCCAATCTACAGATTCAAACCCTGTGGTCCAATTGTTATCTATGCTGATCGATTCTCGGCTCAAACGACTAGTTTGGTTCACTGAAAAGTTTGTTAAACGCAAAGACATCAGATGACTAAAGTCTCGATCGCTTTATAAACAAGTAAATGGCATCCTTACAAACATGTATACGTTCAAACCTAACTCGGAAAGCATAAAAAGTAAGAAATAACTAAAATGTGGTTACAGTTACTCGGAGTCAGCCACGTGGGCACGCAGTCAAATTTGGATGTTGAAGAACTAAAGCCTAAATTTGCCACTGGGATAGCATTTCAGTCTTTGATATATCATGCTGCGTTGCAGCTAAGTTCATATAACTCACCTTGTAGGAACAGCATGGGAATGCCTATGGAATTAGCAAGGTTGCCAGGGGCGAAGTATCTGTTCCGGATAATTTGTTTCCTGTCGTGCATAAGGAGTGTGCAGATTAATTGTCAGACCCTCTACCCAACTTGTACACACTGTGCTTCACACAAAACAAATTACCTAACAGCTGGCGAGGCGCAAGCATCACGCTCGTGCCAAAAGTAGAAATTTGCAAATATCGTCTAAACTCTTGCCTGTCGGCTGTCTGGACAAAATGTGAAATGCTTAATCATTAAAGGATCTCAGTCCAGACGCGTTTGGATGACCCTCATCAGTTTGAAAACCGCAGCTCAGGTTCCACCATACCTACCGTAGCTTGTCAGGTATATACTGTGCTCCTGGCACCGGATACGAAAAGAAATATGTCCGCATTTGGTTCCTGGATAGTAGCAACGCTTTCGTGACAGGTTGTTTCCATTGAAAGATGAATTAACGCAGAGTTTAAATAATCGGCTCCTTTACGTAGCGGTGACCACCCCGGCATGTATTCATGTGAATAACGGTGAGTCACCTCAAACCAGAATTTCCTTTATCCTGTCAATTTAAACAATCATCTTATAATCCCCAATCCAGTGATCCTATGGAAGCCGTGAAACAATGCTTTTTGCCAGTTGTATCTGGTTGTTCGGAAAGTAAGTTCGTATTTTGCAACGAAAATAAAAACTATTTCTTATAGTGAATAAATCATTTACCATATTATATATTCTTTATTCTGACCCGATACATTTTGCCATCTTTCTGGCAGTGGCATGACTCTAAGCTTCTAAAATATTTTCATTGCTGGCAAAATACTGATGCAGATGACTTGGGTCTCCTCGATTACTAAAGATTTAACCGTGTAAAAACGGTGTCGAGACAGAAAGAAATAACAGGTAGAAGGTGCCAGCTCTGGAGAATGTGGTGCATGTGGTAACACATACCATCCAAGTTGTAAAAGCTTTTGGAGAGTTAGCAAACTTATGTGAAATCTCGCATTGTCTTGATGAAACATTGCACCTTTTCTATTGATTAAATCTGCCCTTTTCTGTTTTTGTAACTAATGCCCTTTGTCCACCTGATGACAGTACACTTTAGAATGGTGTTGGGTTGTCCGTTAGAAAGTCAAAATAAACAATTCAGTTAAAATTCCACCAAAATTATAACATCACCTATTTTGGATGAATATCAGCTTTCAAAGAGCTTTGAGCTGGTCCATCAAATTTTTTCCATAAGCTCGTGCATGTAACATTGTTGCAGACAACCCATTTCTCGTCCCCATTAAAGATGCGCTTCAAAAATGAATCATTTTTGATGTTTGTGAAGCACAACCCGAAATCCAACGTGACAGTAAAAGTTTTCTTTATTAAAAACCTGAAAAACCCATATGTCAAGCTTTGAGATGAAACCAAAGCATTTCAAATGATTGTGCATAGTCAACATCGATAAATTTATTTTCACCGATTCCAGTAGCTGTTATTTGTTAGTTTGCACCAATTAATGCCAACAAGTTACATAGTTTAGGCAATAAATTAATTAATGCACTTGATTAATACATTAAGGCAGGTCCAAAATTTTGCCAACTAGGATTGGCACTGGCGTTCTGTCAACTCCATACACAGCCGATAACATTTGGCCTGCTTGAACGACATTTTTAATTTTTTGATAGTAGAAAAGGAAAATAGGCCGAATATGATGCTTTTCACTCTCTATATTTGTAAAGCCGTGGAATCAGCCGAACGTTTACACATGTAAGCCATACTATATCAGCTGTCAAGATACAAAAATGCGACTTAAGTGTAAAGTTCGCTGTGAAAAACATTAAGCAAAGCTTCTGTTCGAAAAATACGAAAGAACTTTCAAAAAAATCAAATATATCATGGATTATAAGTCGGTTGTGTGGACCGTAAAGTGCTGTCGCGAGATATATCGGGTATCGGAGTACAGCCAACACTTGTTCTAGGGTTAAAGTATCATTCTTACAGGTGTGCACAGGTTACCAAGATTTTGTGAACTGCCTCTACTGCATTCACCTTTAACTGTGGTATTTACCAAGAAGACGCTTTACTCCCATTGTCAAGGTCCACCTATGTTACCTCAATCTTCGTTCAGAAAGAAGCTAATTTGCTATGTTATGCCACACCGTAACCCTTGGTGTTCATCATCGGATTATATATTCATCGATTAAAATAAAATCCTTCCTAAACCCCCACACAACTGGGTCCTAATCCTGTTGGCAATTACTGAGCAAATCAAAATGCAAGATGGTCTGATTAAGCTGTTCAAAGGAAATCGTTACGAGAATATTCTAACGCAGCGCCCCACAACCTTGCACCGACGGTAAAAGTTTGATTTGCACTAGTTCAGTAGAAGATCTGAGAGTAACACCAAGTACTGGACTTACGTAGTCCTTTCACCTGAACGAAACACGCACTAATGTTAGGAAATGCTTATTCTACCCTACACATCACGCCTTTTCCCTACATCGCTTTTTCATCCAGCGTTTTATCACCGTTCTTCTGTACTATCCTACTGGACCTATTTCCCTCCTCTCATCTTTCCTGATCTCATGTGTTAGGAGCTTATAATAATTGTCAGATCAGTGCTTTTTTTATCCACGTGTAGTGGCATTTCAAGGCCGGAATATAGTAACATAATTGTGTCAATCCATGTTAATTCCTGTGATTGGCTTGCGTCTAAACTACTTACTGATGTTAGCCACTCCGTCTACAGTGATCTGACTGAATCCGTGTAAACTTCTCTAACCAGATAAAAGTATAAATTATACACGCTCCCACAGTTTCTTATTGTACACCAGCTGTTCTTTGCCTGAAAACATTTTAAAGGATAAACATCTCTCACTTATCAAATGGTTAGTAACTAACTGCAGTGATAGTAGCTTCGTTCATATTTTAAAATGTGTGCGGTTTCTTGTCCATCCTCTGGTATTATTTGTTCCACTCTTTATCCCTGTATTTGGCGTGTTCGTTAGAACTAAATATGCACCCTTCATCTTACATAAAGCACATTATTTTTTGACTTTTCTTGAAATCGCTGGGCATCGGTTACCATTCTTGATTAGCTGTGCAACAAATAAACTATACGTAAGCATCACTTACCTAACCCACTCTAATGCAATTAAGATAGAGTACATAAAATTGTTACTACAGCATAAATATTATTTAAAAATGAGTGTGCAAATTATTAAACCTGTCACAGAATAAGTAGCATTCATACATTTATTGGCCTTTAAGATACCTGGAATGAATTACTTGCAGTATAAAGAGTTAAGTGTTCTTCTATCTGAATATATTTTAATGTCATGCAAGCTGGTTTAATAAACCAGCACATAATTCCTCCTTACGGTCAAGTTCAACAATGGTCCACTTAGCTAGAGGGTTAGATGTACGCTTTCGATACTAGATGACTGGTTCGGAATAACTTACCAGCTAAAATATAGTGGTTTGGCCAAATTCCGCATTCAGACCTAGCTAACGTAGATTAGTGAGTCGGTTCATATTCTAGCTTTTTCAACTCCATTTAAAATCTATTTCACAGGAGCAAACAGCAATAACCTCCGTGATGAGCACAAAGAAATGGAGCAGGTAATAAGAATTTGCTTTTGTACACTTCCCTCCAGGCTGTACTGAAGTTGTTTAAATGTGGTAAAATTAACAATCAAACTTTGGCTAAATCCATATACTATTGATCAGCTTGTGTGGGGTTTCAGCATTTTGTAAACAGTTTCGTATTTGTCCCAATGCGTTGTACAGATTGAAGGCCTCCTGGCGCTCCAAACAAAACTCGCTCAGCGGGTGACAAGTAACAGTTGCTGAGTAAACTGTTAGTTGATTTCAATCATTTAAAACTGACATTGTTTTTTTCCTGTGGGGAAAAGAGGTGATTCCTGCTTCACTAATCCGTGTCGGAGAAGGCTGTGGAGCATCTGTGTCCGAGGAGCAACGTGGCATTTTTGACCGGAGTTTATAACGCATCAGGTGTCCAAGTTTCGTGATCAGTCCACACAAGACCTTGTGCACACAAACCAGGTAAATTTGTTAACATTCTAGCACCCTTATTTTATTTACAAATCACCCATAACCCGCCTACGTATCTGATATCTAAATGTACATCACTGTAAAATTTAATTTGTTCCCAATTGATAACATGCACGAACTACATAATGAGTAGAGTGCGCCGAATTTATACAGTCTAACACGTGGAGTAAGATAGCACCAATAATCCTACTTAGGTTATTCGGATATACTGACAATCCAGGCATCAAACACACCAAATTGTTGGTGCGTTGGTAGACCTGATAATCCTCATTTTTTGTCTGAGCATCATACTGCCTGCTCATATCATCTACAATTACATATGTAGCACACGCCATCACATTCTAAAGACAGAAGCTGATTGCAACGGGAATGGGCTGTTGGTAGTGACAGTGTTTAGTGTCGTAGTTGACGAATTCATTTCCCACTTGTCATGCTGCTATATATTGAACCGCTATTGTATACTTCACTTCGGTTGACATATACAACGATTATAACATATAGGAACATTGACTCCGGAAGCGTCAGCATTCACCGGGCACTATAAGATGATAAAGAAAAAATTTTGTAATCCAACCGTCAGCGTACTTGCATTCTAGCTTTAGTTTACGTGTAAGTTTGGTACTAGAACCTCGTTTTTACTTCTGTCTATCATGAAGTTTAGAAACCCCTATTGTTGATTTGGTCTGCAATGCTATAGTAAAATGCGGAACATATTCCCAGCCTAGTGTCAGAGGCAATTCACTTACTAGTATGACGCAAAGTACCAAAACATGGCTAGTAGGTTTGAGTTGAGTTTGCTGTGATGTAAAACACAAGCGACTGCAATATTTTAATATAGCACAAATACATGCAAATAACACCTGCAAGTGAGATATGAAATCTTATCCAGCCAAATATAACAAATATGCGAGTAGAATGCATACAATTACAATCTTATAATGACATTGTGCATGCAGAATCAAAACGTGCACTGTTCTCACGAAAGATTCAAGTAACGTGAATATCCTTTAAAAATTTCAAAGCAGAATACTTGTATCCATGTAATGTTTACCTGCAAGTTGCTGATTGTGGTTCAACGAAAATACTCTTAAAAAGAACCATCATATCGATGGATTCCTACGCAAAGGCAATTAAATATTTTCGCCTAATTATTAGTGCTTGTAGCTTACCGTAACGTATGGCAAGATATTATTTTGTTGCCTTATATCCATATCTGCTTCAAATCACTTTGGACGGATTCACAAAATAATTGCAACTATAAGTTTGTACCATGAAAGCATACCACTTTGCAAATGAATGTGTAGAAAGTTGGCGAATGGATGTTAAACCGTCGGATGAGCTTGGCAATTTTGTTGTAAACGTTGCGTCAACAATCCTGGTGACATCATCAGTGCGTAGTTGAGTGGCGTGCAACAGCGTAGAGTAGCGTAGAGGAGTCTCGGTGAAAGTGCGCTGCGCGTGGTGTGCGTGCGTTTTTATACAGCGGTAGTTGGCCGTGGAGCCGTGCAATCCTATTAGTTGAGACATTGATCCGCTTTCAGCTTGGTTGATGGGCAGATGACCTTTGACCTGGTCTCCTTGTGTTTCGTGGCCTTTGTCTGCTTGCTCTTTTGAGCGAGTCTGCTGTCAGTTCTGGCTGCCTAGGCGCACGTTCCACCGGATTCAATCGATCGAGTTGGCGGTCGTTAATCAGTAGTGTGGCGTATACTGCGTCCAATTCGATGTGCCGACTGATTGAATGTATTGTAACGTATCAGCCTTCCAATAACTCCCTCGCGTGTTTTTTACTTCCATGTGCTATGATCTTTATGTTCGCCAGACCGAAATGGTGGCTTTCTTGATCTTCATGCGCAGAAACCAATGGGTGTTGGTCATGCCTTATGACGTCCGTCTTGTGTACGCTGATTCGTGTGCATAGTTTTCTTCCAGCTTGTCCGACTTAGTTTTTATCAAAGTTGTTGTATTTTATCTGGTAAACGACGTTGCACTGGTCGGTTTGACTGTGTTTTCCTTTGGGTCTTGACATCAATTACTTAGGGTGTCATTTGTTGTTTCTAAAAATTCCATCAAGGTGGTTTTCTTCCTGTTTCTGCGATTCGGATGTGCTGCAGTGCGTTTTGGTCTTTCTGAACAAAGTTTGAAGGCGGCTTTTCTACAATACATCCGTATCGCGGAAACAGGAAGAAGATTTTAGAAACAGTGATTATCCGATAAATTGCATCAGAAGTCTTAATAAAAGAATGCTTCAGCAACAGCAGCAGAAGTCATCTGCTCAAGCAAATAAACGGATAGTGCCTCCCTACATGAAGAATGTCTCCGAACTAAGAGAAAGATTGCTACAATCCCATGGAATCGCTATGCCTCATAATCCAAGTGACACCCTGAGGAAATCTATGTTAAGACCTAAAGGAAAACTCAGTCAAACCGACCAGCGCAACGTCGTTTACCAGATAAAATACAACGACTTCGATAAAAACTAAGTCGGACAAACTGGAAGAAAACTATGTACACGAATCAGCGTACACAAGACGGACGTCAGAAGGCATGACCAACACCCATTGATTTCTGCGCATGAAGATCAAGAAAGCCACCATTTCGGTCTGGCGAACATAAAGATCATAGCACATGGAAGTAAAAAACACGTGAGGGTTTTTGGAAGCCTGATACGTTAAAAGGCATTCAATCAGTCGGCACATCGAATTGGACGCAGTATACGCCACACTACTGATTAACGACCGCCAACTCGATCGATTGAATCCGGTGGAACGCGTGCCTAGACAACCAAAACTGACAGCGGACTCGCTCACAACAGCAAGCAGACAAAGGCCACGAAACACAAGGAGACCAGGTCATAGGTCATCTGCCCATCAACCAAGCTGAAAGCGGATCAATGTCTCAACTAATAGGATTGCACGGCTCCACGGCCAACTACCGCTGTATAAAAGCGCAAGCACACCCACGCGCAGCGCACTCTCACCGAGGCCCCTATACGCTACTCTACGCTGTTGCACGCCACTCAACTACGCACTGATGATGTCACCAGGATTGTTGACGAAACGTTTTTAACAAACTTGCCAAGCTCAGCGAACATTTCGACAGCCATGTGAAGTACCTGATCTGCCAGTCTTCAATTCTATAGCCAAAATTTGACTGATGTTTGCTGTATATTAGGAAGTGTTAACTTTGGATTTTTGCCTCAACATTTTGGAAACGGTTAAGTAAAACATTTATAAAAGAATACGGTTGAGGTACTCTTTTAACAATTGTATTTGTACTAATGCATGCAATCCTGGCAATTTATCCCTGGTGTTTTTATTTGCAGATTATCTTTTTAATCCATAATCCCACGACATTTATTAGGAAAACGCATCAAACATATAGTTGACTAACAATGAAAACATGTGTTCACTTCACAGTTGCGATTCTCTTCATCTTTTTTTATTTATGCACTATTATTGCCTGAGTGTTAAAGTTTTATTTGAATATTAGGGTTAGGTTTTCGAAAATTTCATCAAATTTTTCCCGTGTATGCTGATTTCATTAAGAGAACAAAATGTACTTCTTGTGATATATTCGTTATGAAAATTGATGGCGTATATGCTTTTTTCTTCCAGATAATATTAATCAACCACATTGTAGGTTATTCTACACTATACCTTGGGGTATTCCTTTGAGTGAGTCGAAGATACTGCATTTAACCTGCCCACTTTGATTAAGCGTAACTGGAAAACGGATGCTGGAGCTAACCTAACATGTTAGCTAGAGCGTCTTCTAATCGAAGATGAGAACGAAATTTTTTTCGCAGTTCGACTCAGCTAGACAGCCATCACACATCTAGAAATTGTTAAACGGTCTTTTCGTTTTAGCGGGACTCGTAAGTATCGCACACCTGCCGAATTCATCCAGATTCGTATCCAAGGTCTTACTCTTAGGAGCCAACTGCTTATGCCACTAAGCCACGGATGACGGAAGCAAACCTCCATGAATGATTTACAAATGCAATATAGTGGGCTTATCAGCCAATGTTATGGATGTTTTGAACGCGAACAAGAGAGGGCTGGACTCCAGATTTGCGGCTTCAACCTCACCCCACTACCTAAACGCACTAGTCTAATAAAAACCAATGGTTTATTTCTAAATACTACCGGATTTGTAATTCATGGAGTGCAAAAGACGCAAAGTTCGAAGTCATTAGTTGCGTAATCAGTTCGAAAGTGGATGTGGTAAAGAGGAAGTGTGCATATACATAGCAAGTTTTGTGGTTGTTACTCAGTCGTTTGAGCGTCACTGAACATAGCTGCTCAGCAGTTCGAATGCCTGCATGCAATAGTAATTGTTTGGGTGACCAAAAACCAATTTGCATGTGATTTGTTGTAAGCAGCCATCCGCCCATCTTTGCGTTCGTAAAATTAATGTTGGCTCCGCAGGCGTGGATTTTTACCTTAGCGACGGATTATACGAGTGAATGATTATACGTCGACTTGCGCCAGCTGATGCGTTTTGGAAAGAATCCGCTTCCATTCCATCGTTTGCATTCCGGGCTGGATGGTGCCGAAAATCCTGTGACTATCCTCAACTTTTTAGTGAACATACTGACATCAATATTGCTGAGTATCACTCAGTAAAATAGTTTGGTGTAAAAGTGTAGCGGGTCATCGGAACTTTGTAGTAATACGGTTGTGCAAAACATTTCACTGCCAGACTGTCTGAATGGTTTGGTTAAGGTTTTGGGCCTATAGAAACATATTAACTGCAAATAAAATTCTCCTAATTACAACAGGGACAAACGAAGGCGTTAACGAATTTACCATCTACATAAATAATCCCTGTCTGCTTGCAGTTGTAATGATTTTGCCGCCGCGAATTTTGAAGTGGGCATGACTATCCATCGTTTGCTGTTTAACATTCGCCGAAACGTGAGCAGAGAACAACTGCTGTCGAAAGATGGAAACCAACTTACTAAGATGATGCGTTAGCATAGTTTAAATAAGTGTGTTCAGTATTAAGTCAATACAAACACGATACTTTTTAATATGTAATCCACTCAGTAAAGCCTATACCTTGACTTAACAACAAACGCTGTTTTATGTGATACCGGTGTAGCGAAAGGCATGAAAGAACAGTCGATTG
Organism: Dicrocoelium dendriticum; assembly: GCA_944474145.2. Classification (NCBI taxonomy): domain Eukaryota; kingdom Metazoa; phylum Platyhelminthes; class Trematoda; order Plagiorchiida; family Dicrocoeliidae; genus Dicrocoelium; species Dicrocoelium dendriticum. The sequence goes on along the minus strand of CALYDF020000436.1, from coordinate 72,576 downwards.
TAAACACAACAATCTACTTGGTACAATTGCGACAAGTCGTATATCTTTCACTTGTTCGCCGGCTCAACTGAGATTGCAGTTCTTTTAACTCACCAACCAACAAATAAGGTTTTGATAAGGCTTGTGTCCCAACACCTCACAAGCTACATAGCAGAGCCTAGTCCGGAAAAGCGCCAGACGCGTTTCGCCCTATTGGGGTTCGTCAGTGGCGCGTATTCCCTCGGTCCTCTAAGGAGGATTGAACCCATGACCGCTAGAGGCAGATGCCAACTAGCCAGCAGCTTAAGCCACTGAGCCATGGGGGACGTTGGCTGGGCTACATAATTTGCAAACTACCTGAGATATAGCACCACCTATCTACCACTGTCACTGACAGTGGTTAGCATGCGAGGTGATGACGTCCTCTCACTAGACGCTGTATCCATAGCATTTAAAACTAGGAGAGGCTATGTTTATTTTATATTACTCACGAGTAGCAGGATTTTAGTTGTATTTCTGATAAGGCTTTCATGCCCATAGTTCACTAGTTACATAGCACAGCCTAGTCCGGAAAAGCACCAGACGCGTTTCGCCCTATTGGGGCTCGTCAGTGGCGCGCATTCCCTCGGTCCTCTAAGGAAGATCGAACCCATGACCGCTGGAGGCAGATGCCAACTAGCCAGCAGCTTAAGCCACTGCGCCATGGGGGACGTTGGCTGGGCTACATAATTTGCAAACTAGCTGGGATATAGCACCACCTATATATCTACCACTGTCACTGACAGTGGTTTTGACAGTCCCGCGTACCAACTAGCCCATATCATACTTAAGTTCATATACTACAACATCACAAATGTGGGGCATATCTGCATACAATGTAGGTGCAAAGGATAAAGGTCAATTGATGCACCTGGAAATCGATACAAGCGCAGCTATCTGGCTAAGTAGCAATCGCAGACCATCTGACTTGCAGTTGGGTCCACCCTATTCTGCTTTGATTCTTACAATGGTAAATCCCTCGATGTGTTCTGGGTGCATGCAGTGAAATGTACTCTTGGAACTAGCCTGTAGAAGCCTCCACTGATTTGTGTTCATTATAATGGATCAAGATGTTTGGCAGCAATTGACGCAAAAATGTGCCGGCATTAGTTCTGACCGTCAATAGGTTGGACTATCTTCCAGAATTTCCTTCGGTATTCAGAATGTGTGCTCGCGTGTTCGATGTGACTGCGTGATCTAAGCGTTGCTTTAAGTATCAAACCTAAGGTGCATGCGGAAACGTTTAAGGGATGGTGTTTAGCACTTGATCTCCGTTAGATATTTGCCTTGTAGTTGGAGCAACTCTAGAAACATGGACTTTTATTTCCGGTAAACATTTATCTTGATTTTCATCGATTGTTATAGTACAAAACCCCGATGGTATAATCCATATTTGGGGTGACAATAAACTGACCGTTAACCAAGCGACAGTATAAAATTATTACCCTTTTTCGCGGATCGATGAACCATACACTACAAATTCTAGATTTCAACACCTTTCCAAACTTGATTTAAGACGCATTACAGATAGATAAAAAATGCTATATTCCTCGGCGGTGCAGGGCACAGTTCAAATATGTGGCCTGTTCAATGTGTGCAGCACGATTGCTCAAAATAAGTCATTGTTCACGCTTTATACGGTGGATCCAAAAACAACCTCAATTTTATTTGCATGTTTAAGGTATTAAAGGAATTGAACAGGTGGAAACAGTAAATATTCAGGTTTAAACTGATGTTCAGGTAACGTAATAGGGCCATCCGTAGAACCGTCCCCAGGGGACAAGCTGCCATTCAGGGTACTCCCTCGAAACGTTTCCCCACACTTCCTTGATATATTTGGCCGCTTGTCGGTGTGGAAAAGTAAAAAGTAAGCCATCACCTCTTTAACGTCTGTTGTGTTCATTTTATGGCTGTTTTTATGCATACATTCAATTACGACACTTCGTCATACGCCAGTCAGTCGGTGGCAATGTGTCCTGCATTGGTCTAGTCTATTATAGTTTAGAACCTTCACTACGTCAACTCAGGAGACAGGCCCATTCGTGGTCAACACTAAAAAAGGGAAACGCACAATAAGAAAAATTGCATACAATAAGTATAATATTGTTACTGCCAAAAATTAGCACACAGCAATTCTTACAATAGCTCAATGTGGATCGAGCAGATCAGACGGTCAAGTTGTACGGCGTGAAAACGGTAGACAAATAACTGCAGTAGTTATCCATGGGAAAGACGTATTAACATAGCTTTTCAGCGTCGATATTAGTAGCAGGTGTTCGCGCATTGGAGAATCCGATATCGCCAATCACCAAAGTCCGCTAGGTGTTGCTGAACGGTTAACTCCGAATAATAAGTGGAAAAGGTTAGCATTACAGAACAAATGTAGCGAAGAGGATCACAGCACAACTATTACGAATTAGTCAATTCGAGGGAGTGGTTACAACGTTAGTTCTGGGCTCCATAGCAGTAAATAATTTCGTCCTCGGTTTAGATCAGTAGAAGTTAGAAATTAAGTATGGGTGGAGTAAAATCGCATAAGAGGTTGCGGTAAGAAATGGCATGTGACGTGGTTGCAGCAGCTCAAACTAAACGATCAGATTTGCACTGGTGCACTTCTTGAACATGTTTCCAGTCGATATTCTCCGGTATCCTATATGATCTGACCCTTCCGCATACGGCTATTTATCCTCAAGCGTAATCCTTGCAATGTATTTCACACAGTCAATTGACAGATAAATCTTGATCTTCTTCTTGAAGAGGCGAAAATGTCCAATACATCTAATTTCTTTTGGCAGTTTATTCCATGTAGAGCCATACCTAAGAAGTTAGCAATTGCTCCTTAGGCTAGTCCTGGATTAATTCAGGAAACTAGACATTCACTATCTCGCAGTCCCTAACTGCTATTTTTCCCAAAGTGCCACTGATATGTTCCAACCTATACTTTTCGCCACACCAGTGTGTGGAGGAAGCACAGATTTAAATGCATTATTCGTAACGACAGAGGATCAAAATACTATTAAGTTCAGAGAACTTGAGAACTTGTAAATACATTTTAGATCATCAGCAAACAAATGAGGCTTGCGAAATCGTATAACAGTACCAAGGTCATTTATATACGACATGAAGTGTAACGTACCTAACACACGGCCATGTACCATCCCACTGGTGACCAGACGAGGTGAAGTGATGCTACCACTTATATACCCAACTTGCGATCGTCCTACTAGGCACTATTGGAGCCAAGAGTGAAGCAGAATTGTTACACCGGATTTGTCACAAACCGACCTAATTTATAATACAGCCACTTGTGTGCGGGACTTCAAAAGGCCATTCTACAAAGGTTAGGGGCATTGGTGGGATAACAGGAAGGAAGCCAAATGAACCTTAAAAATTCTCTCTATCATGTGTGAGACAATGGCGGTGTTACTAATGGGGGTGGTATTTCCGGATCTCAGTTTTCGACTTGGTCTTATGTCTCGGTATTAGCGTAGACGTACTCCAACGTTCGGGATAACTAACCGACTGGAGGAACAAAGAGATATTCAGTAACAGATGAAGGATAACTAAAGCAGAAGAGATCCCATCGGGGCCGGGTCTGTAAGTTGGTCGTTGACAGGCGATCATAAGTTTTATCGTAGCGACACTAAGGTCGATCGCTGAGATTTGTTCGGAGAACTTAATTGAGGTTGACTTCTCCAATGCTTCTCTTTCAAGAGTCATTGATTCAGCAAAATTTTAGCTAACAGCTTCTGCTATAGCAGTTGGTGTGTCAATGTATCGCCTTCAGGCATGACGATGTGGAATTGTAGGTCAGTGTTGTCTCAACAATGCAGTCAACAGGCGGCATGTATTACTACTATTTACTTATTCATGTTGTTCTTCATGACTGAGATGGGTTTGGTGTTGAATTTCCGTCTCAAATAAAAGCGTTGGAGTCTCAGTAATAAGCTGAAGTCATGAGTTCGTTCATATGTTCGAGTTAACACTCATATTCTCTTCTTATCCTTTGTGTTGATAAGGTACTTAGAAGCTGCTCTCGTATTAATCTTAAGTAAACGTGAGTAAGACCACTAATAAAATAAAAACCAGCAACACACGGGTTTGTTTAACCACAAAAACGCTCATCCGGCACAAATTCGTCACCGGCAAAAGTTCGATGGATTATTGTCAAACTTGTGAAAGAAATATGGTTGAGTATGCTTACCTAGGTGACGTAAAATTCATGTCGCACTGATCACAATGACAACATTACTAACGACTGTTTTAAAATTTATCCAAGACTGTAATCTTAGCTATGGGAATGTTGATGCGTGATTTCGCTGACATGTCCAGTACACTGAATTTCGACCGGATAAAAAAGGTTTCTACCCACTACAGGAAATTGTTAGCCCATCCTTTAGTTTCCGATACCATGTGCCATCAGTGTGTTGCAGCCTTTTATTGATGTGTTTAAAACTAGATACGTGTTATACCTGAATTGGCCACCAAACTTGCACACCTGTACGCCCAACATCGAAAAACGCTAGACGACATTGGTAGCTAATTCAAGAGAAGTTCTACTCCAAAATCAACATTGACTTACTAGCATAGTTCACACGAAGAGCGAATCTATCCCCGATGCGACACCTCCAACTAGTACCGAAGCCGCATTGACCAAAAAGTTATATGAGCAAACCGAGGCACCCAAGCTTTTAGCTTCCAGGAGCTTAGTGCCAGCACATACCTCTTCATAACTACATAATGGAGTGTTATTATCTTTGTTAAGAAATTTCACCAGTAACTGGGTAAGAAGTTTTAATATCTTACGAACCATAAAGACCTATTCGTCTTAATTGGTTAATAGAAAAATACCAGGAATATAGGTTAGCTTTCCGAGTGCGAAGTCGGGCCTCAATGTTCTCGGATTAAATGTACTTTATCTCTAACCTTCCTAAAAAGCAAATGGTTGCCGTCCAATCACTTGATGATGCCATAGTGAAACCGGTTTAATTAGTTAACTTGCTGTTGCACTGGGCCAGCAAACAGATTTCGGACGCGGATATCGGGCGTAGCATTATTTTGCAAGGTTAGGTCTGTTGTTTGCCAACGACGACCTGACAGATTTAACCTCGACGTATACGTCTCATTTTCGAGATGGCTGCCTCCTGTGCGGGTCCACAGCACTTAAGCCACATCGGTTGCATTAGTATATGGGGGAGAAAGTGCATGAAACTCGCTCAGGAATTACTAGATTGAAAAGTCTCCGCCGTCTTATACGTTGTAGCCCTGTACTGACGGCAACAGAAAATAATTGATCGGACAATGTAAAGTATGTCAGTGTGCACCTAGAAAAACCTCAACTGTGCTACTGAGTTCATGGGAATGGCGGACAAACCTTGCGTGCTCGTACATCCTGACTACCTTGATCAAATCGAAGAAACCATTTCTTCTTCTTTAATCGATACGTATCGATTTTCGTGGCATCAACGTACTACCGTTGATGCATTCTTCGTCGGAGACAACTGGATCGTGCATGCAGAAACTATTAGTACATTTAGGCTGCCACACGCATTAGTGACAAACTATGGCCTGTAGCCATATGGATCGCAAGCCTGCCTTTTATCTCATGGCGCGTCACCGAGCCTACGTAGGGACCAGGCGACTGTCGCAGTATCCCTAACCTACGTGCGACTGGTGGTAGTTGGGCGGCAGCAAAGGGTCGGTACTACGTACAAGCGTATTGCTGATGCGTTTGGTGCCGTGTACCCACTGCTAAGTAATATCAAGTTCTCATCCAAGACGATGTCGTGTGAAACCACCGCTTAACGCCCAGACTCAAGTACACTAGCTGAAAGGGTAGTCCAGAGAGTAAAATTGGATTATAGAAATAACTACCTGCTCCACTCACAAGGAAACTGGATAATGTTACGTTCCTATGCTGATTTTTAAATGTCGTATAGGTATTTCATTCTATTATCACGGAAGCCAGCAACAACAGCTTGTACTTTGTTTTTGTGTTGAGAATTTGGTTATGCGTAAACGGAGATACGCTGGGCAGCGTCTGCTCCAATACAACTGACCCTGTTCAAGATCGTGAGACCAATACTGGAAATGTGAAAAGCCGGCCATGGTATATCACACTTCGTATCAACAACGGTTGATACCAAGGTATCCTAGTAGGCTTGAAAACAATCGTTCACTCCTGTTCCAGTTTCGCACTTTAATTTTGCCTTGAAGCTAATGAAACGGGAACGATGAAGTAATGACGATGGCATGAATACGGAAAGAGAACTGTTTTACCCCACAAAACCGTCGTTTGTTTAGCATTCTTTCTTTTCTTTCTTTCTTTTCTTATAATCAGCCTATGTACATTAAAAAAGAGACGGGCATTTCCCACTGGGTTGCTATTTAAAGTACTTTCAGTTTCTATCATTTCGATGCACAGCAAGAACATAATCTGTTCATAATTTGCGTGATGGGTATACTGATTCCGTTCACATGGCAATACGTAGTGGCTAGGCTTTTCAATACCAGGTCAAAAAGCCACATGTTCTTGCATCTTTAAGGTTGGTTGATACTGAATCTCACTTATGTTGGATTCCGACGGAAAGCCAGGAAGTAAATTTAATCCCCTGCTTCAAGGATGTTTGCTCCGGCCATATGTGACAGCTACATTTACTGCATACCGAATATTTCCGGTAAGCCTTGATGGAGTCCTCTTGACGATCCTGTTCCTTGGAAATGAGGATACTTACGAGCGGAAAACTAATGCACACTAGCACCGTCTGTTGTGTTCAGTCGTGCGACTGTATCGTGTGCTAATTTAATTTATGTGCCTCTGATAAGGCGTCCAAATTAACAGTGAAACTAAACAGCCAACACCGAGTACTTTACCTACGTGATATCTATTTAACTGCATAAACAAAGCAACACTTTTACTCCTCTGTGTTTTCAGTAAAAATGGGGATCAAACGGTTTATTCCGTATTAGCCTTCACAAGGATTTCTGGGTAGAATGACCAGTTGTTGTGTGTGCATTCGTTTCTCTTGCATTGGTATATATTGCTAGAAGCTTTAAAGTAAGTGCTCCAAATCTCATCCTTCTTTGCCAGTAGATAAAATGTTCTCATTACCGAATGCCTCGTAACATATTTCGGCCAATTTGCTGATACGTTGGCTACAACGTTAATAGCCCCTGTACTATTTTCGGTCGTGATTCTGTGACACTCTCGTTTCACCACCTTCACTTGGTCAGTTGATATTTTTGCCTCAGATAATGTATAAAATATTCATGAATGCCAGCTGGGCAGTCAGCATTCTGATGGCCACCTAAAACTTGTTGCAGGCTCCAGCTGCTCATCAATAATTCATAATATTCTAGTTGAGGTTTGTTAGTGAAAAGTGCGCCATTTCCAGCAAATATGTTCAGCCTGACATGGACCATACACTGTTTAGAAACTTGTCATTTCGATCACGAAGTACGCCCCAGTAGATGTGACTAGTTAGTATGACAGGGGCTTGTTGCACAAGACTAATTATACAACGATGGCAAGTTCATGTATCCGCAATTACACGTGAGTCTCAGCAATCACTGCAATCGCGAAAAGGAAATTACGGGGCTTTAAATTTGCTAACAAATGGTTAAATCAGTTCAACTGCTTGTGAACTAGTTAACCTGAGGAGTGCAAGCATGTGGAAAGATTTCCTTAAATATACCAATGTGGCTGCAATAATTGAGGTTAGGAAAGCTAAGTAAACCACATTAATGTGCTTATATACATGTGTAATAGGTATTTCAGGTGGAGACAGCAGGCCTCGATCCCGCGACCAGTGGAATAGTAGCCCACATTCCAATGGTCGCGGGATCGAGGCCTGCTGTCTCCACCTGAGGCAGATGTTGCCTTCTTAATGCTTCTTCACCGCAGTTGGGCTAAACCAACTTACACTTAAACTAGGTCTTTTTAAACTGGCTAAATTTCATCCCAATTTATTTGGGTTGTTCTGCCTACCTGAATACTCATCTATTAACTGGCCACGTTGCTTACATTAGTTGGGCTTATGTTCGGTAACTTTGTTGCGTTTGTAGCAATTTTTAACTAACTTGCGAACATTTTTTCCTTATCGCGTATTCGTTGCTGACCAACTTACTTCATATGCTAATTTGGCAAAGTGTTATGCCACCGTATCTGAATGAATTACTGGATTTGTTTTATTTCATCTTGTCGTTCCAGGTGATTGGCTGTTGCTTGATATCCCGGTGTGGCTGAGCTTGATGTGCATGTTGACAAGGTGCCTACCTGTCTATTACCCACTACCTCGTCCATACTGGGTCCAGGAGACAGTTTGTCGTTGCTGGAGGGGACGGGGTGCACGGTCCTTGTGGCCGTGCTAGGCTCGAAGAGTGGTTCCATGCACTCAGTGTGGAGCGCACTACGGTCCAGCCACCGCCTTGTGTGCGCTTGATTTCCCAAATACAGCGTGCTTGTGTTTGCCTGTGAAGGAGTGTGGGCCGGCTCCGTTGATGAAACGTGGCTCCCATCCGCATGCCTCGCGGTCTTATTCCTTCGGGTTTACACTGGCTATGGGGTGTGTGGATGGAGCTGTGGGTGGTGCAGGGCAAGCCACCCGTGGTCCCTCTGTAGGCGCAGGCGTCCTGTGGCTGGCCACAGTGACAGGCAAATCCGAAACCGGATGCCGCCAACCAATAGGTTTTTATGCATGCTTTCAACGGATCTTCTGCTGATGAGCGAGATACATGTCCGCGTGTCGAAAGCGGCTGCTGCACTTGGAAGTTTGGAAAATCATGTGTGGAATAACCACCAGACTACCGTCGGAACGAAGCCGTTGGCTTACAAGTCTATGTTGCAATGTGTTCTACGCGGCAACGAAACGGACAATATACCCGAAGGATGTCAGATGTGTGGTGCGATTTTTTCAACAGTCTCTGCGATGAATTCTGCGCATTTGTTTGTTTGACAGTGTTACAGACACGGAGTGCTTCGCCTCTGTAGCATGTATGCAGTGGACTGCATGATTCTACTGCGGCAACTGATATCGAAAGAGCTTTATTGCGGTAAAATTAGTGAGGAAAGCGGCACGCTGGGAAACCGAAATTACGTTACCAAGACATCATCAAGTTGCGTTTGTCACGTACTAATGTTGGTTACATATGTTGGGAGTGAAAGGTAGTTGAGCGGCGCGATTGGCTTGAGCTGATGAAGACAGCAGTTGCGCAGGTACAGGAGAAGACATTATTGCACGCGGAGGAGAAACGCTTATTACGTAAGCGACAAACGCTGATGGCTTGTAGGCTATCGCCGTCGAGCGCATGATGCTGTAGCACATGTCGTCGCAAGGGCATGAGCCAAGAGGTTTTGTTAAGCTACCAGCGTGGCCACGGAGGCGCGGAATCCAAAAGATGACGAGCCAAGAGCTGTTCTAAGCATAAGCAGCGCAGTGTTTGTTAGATGCGCTGTGTCCAATTCCAATCGATATCCTAATCCAGGCCAATTAAGTGGCTCAGATACGTGTGCTGCATCGGCCTTGCACTTGGTCTGTACGTGTGCCTGCATGTTCAGTTTATTTTATTACACGATTGGGTTGGTGACTGTGTGTGGCCGCGCTTGAGATGAATGAGGACGAGGTGCCTGCATGTTAATCGCCCACAACCTCATCTATAGTGGCTCCAGGAGACAGTTATTCGTTGCTGCAGGGTACGAGGTGCACGGTCCGCATGACTGTGCTAGACTCAAGAAGTGGTTCCATGCATCCGATGTGGAAGAGCTACAGCCCAGCCACCGCCTTGTGTACATCTGGTACGCACGAAAGCTTCTGCTTAGTTAGTTTTAGAAGTATAGATTGGCTCTGTTATGGAAAAGTAGGTCCTGCCCATATGCCTCCTCGTTATATTCTTCGGTTTTACGCTGCATATGGAGTGTGTCAATGGAGCTGTGGTTGGTGCAACGCAATCTACCCATGTTTCCCCTGTGGTCACAAGCTCGCTATGGCTGTCCCCGTGGAGGCCGCAGTGACAAGCAAATCAGAAACAGGATGCCACCAAGCATAATAAGTAGCTGGTCGTTTACCTTCCAGTCTGATGGAAGAAAGTGAGATGAAATGATGACACAGGGAACCCAGTTACTGTCATCCTTTAGCCATTTCGTTAAGCTGTCATTCTGAAATCTAAACTTCAAACTTTAATTAATCCGGAGATAAAGCTATCTACTGGGCAGGTAGTTGAAACAGTAAAAATCGTTAAACTTCAGAAAAAAATAAAACTTGTCTTCTCAGTTTACTGTACCTCAAGTGGGCTAATACATTTTGCCATTTTGTGGGGTTAGGTCCACAAAGATAACCTGTATTCTCTTTAGTGATTGTTATGCCAACAGACTGGACGAATTCCAGTGCATCTTCCAAAACGCCATGTAACCAAAGTTGAACTTTGATCAGGTCTCTTGGAATAATTCGCTAACACTAATGTCTTCGCAAATTTCATGACAGATATCTTTGGTATCCAATATTAAGATTAAATATTATCAGAAGAAGTTTTACCCCAAATATCAACAGTTTATCACTACTATTTTCCCATGGTGGTAGGGAGATTTAGTATCCCAGTATACAGGATTATACTATGTAAAAGATGTACCGATTTGGAAAAGCGAAACCCCGTGGGTTGTCAACAGGAATGACCGCGTTCTTGGTTGTCTAAATTTTAACCACAAATATACAATGAAGCCAAAGTTACGGGTCCTTAAATTCTGAGTAAAACTACCGTAACCTTCGACAGTGTGGATCTTCGAGCTACCAAGTTAGGGTGAGAGTGATGTACGAAGAATCAGGCATTTAATAACTGTAAACACAACAAATTCTTTGGCTATATTCAATCTTACAATGATACGGAATATCTAAAACTCTAATTTCAAACGTTTATTTCGTTTGTGTAGATCGGTGAATGCTCACATGTTCAATTATTATTATTATTATTTATTATTATTATTATTATTTTCAATCATTATTGTCAATGATAGTTATTTGTTCTATACGCAAGATGCCAAGAACGCAAATACTGGCAATATAGACGACAGGATTTTTCTCCGACCGGAAACTTACCGCGTGAAAACTTCATGAAAACCTTTAAGAAATCCATTTAACATTGGGTTTATGTACACATGGAGTAAGTATTCAGCTACAGTACACGTGCAAAGGACAGGGATAAACAACGAAAGCGAATAGCACACGGATATGAAATCACATCCGATGAATCAATGTTAAAATGGCTACAAGCACCGGAGTAATTTACTGAGCCGTTCGTGATAGACTGAAGCTTTATTGTTTTAAAGCATGACAGGCAATGGACTGCTAGTGTACCATAAGAAACTGCGGGGGAGTGTATAATTTATACTTTTATCTGATTAGAGAGGTTTACACGCATTCAGACAGATCACTGTAGACGGAGTGGCTAACATCAGTAAGTAGTTCAGACGCAAGCCAATCACAGGAATTGACATGGATTGACACAATTATGTTACCATATCCCGGCCTTGAAATGCCACTACACGTGGATAACAAAGCATTGATCTGACAATTATTATAAGCTTCTAACACATGAGATCAGGAAAGATGAGAGGAGGGAAATATGTCCAGTAGGGTAGTACAGAAGAACGGTGATAAAACGCTGGATGAAAAAGCGATGTAGGGAAAAGGCATGAGGTATGTGTAGGGTAGACTAAGCATTTCCTAACATTAGTGCGTGTTTCGTTCAGGTGAAGGGACTACGTAAGTCCGCTACTTGGTGTTGCCCTCAGATCTTCTACTTAACTGAACTTTCACCGTCGATACAAATCTGAGAGCGCTACGTTAGCGTTTACTGGTAACCACTTCCTTTGAATCACGATACGGACCATCTTTCATTTTGATTCGCTCAACAGTGGACAACGGAATTTGGATTAAACTGTGCGGTTAATTAGGAGGTTTGATTTTTGGACGACGAATTTATGTTTGGATGATTTACATCAAGAGTTAGACTGTCCGCATACCTTGACATGATGACCCTTTCGTGGTCAGGAATTGAGGTATCGGATGTGGATAATAGGAAATAGGGACAATACGGCATCTTTAAAAAAAACCAACATTCCAAGTGAGTGAAGAAGAGGCTTTCCACAAAACCTGGTAAACTGAGTTTGCTTGGTAGAATAAACTTTCAGCCCAACTGCAACTGAACAGTATAAACCAGTGCCCAATAGATCCTGCAACGACTGTTCATGGTTCGTACAAACGACCAATGAGTGGAGTGAGGATGGTAAACTGAATGATCAAAGCGACAGAAAAAAGGAGATTATAGTTTAGGATGACTCACTTGGCCATTAATATGAACACACGTTTGCTCGCCCATCGTTACATAACGGAGTGGGTTGGTGAGCAAATTGTCTGCGTTAATTAGTCTTTCGATAGAAACAGGCTATATCATGAAAGTGTTGCTAAAATCCAGAAACCAAATACCAAGAGGTTTGTTTTTATTATCCAGTGGGGAGCGAAGGGTTGACCCTACTGCATCTACGGTGGTCCTCCAGCTGGGATCTGCAGATTGTTGTGGCACATCTAAGTTTTCTTGACTGAGATCTATTCATGATTATGCCATACACATATCCTAGATGCACGCAAATTGCAAGGGATTGGCTGATATTTTCATGTTTTTCTTTGGCATGTGCTCGATGCCTACACTTCGCCAACTTTCATCAATATTGTATAGCTTGATGCACAGCATGCAGAAATCGGAGAGAGGCTGTGTCATGTAAGCTGCGCGATCCTTGAGTGTGACAGATGATGGACTATCAAAACCAGGTGTTTTCCTAATCGCAATCGTATTAATTCCTCATGCACTACTAAGTCGTTCCCACAAGGGGCGTTAATTGCAGTTAGCTGTAGTTCGGCATTGGATATATAAAAGACTGCAGTGTAATCCTGGTTGAAAATTTGCGGTTAATTACATACACATCCGCAGTTAAATGCAGGAGTTGGTGGGTGGATCAATAAAACAGATACAAAAAATTACGTATTTTAAGATAATTATGGTTAAACATATGGTTAAAATGCAGAAGCGTTGGCCGCGAGAAAATACGATGTTTGAGTAAAGGGATAGAAATTAATTAGCTGATACAAGGGGGTAGAAAGAATTTTAGGCATTCAAAGCCAGATATTCGAGATTATACGATTCCTCGATTAGTACAGTCATAACGCAGATAGTTTAATCTTTTACTCATCAGATTTCTTCCGTAATGCAGACAATGTAGCCGAATACCAATCTGAATTTCACACATTATCTCACATGAGAAAAATTATGTACGTGTGTGTACGTGCGGAATGTGTGAACAGTGCAAAAATTTCGGGGTCATTACGCTCAATGACCTGAGCGGAACAAGGTGATAGCCCAACGGCGGACATCACACTCACTTCGCATACGGGGGCCTCAGTTTAGTTCCGAAACGTCAAGGTGATTTCACGCGTCTGACCTACAGGTGGAAACCTCGATACGGTACCGATAGTCCGTCTCTGGTCAACGGAGTTGTCATTTATGCTTTTCTCCAGCATGGTTGCACGGGAACTGCACGCAGCGGGCAAGGCAAAAAGAAAAGCTTCCTCATAGTTCACCTACGAAGTTTGTCTTTAATATTATTTACGTGGTTTTTTAACCTTTAAATCACATTACGTGCGATGAGAAGAGGAACGTACGCCCGTCATCCGTCCGATGTAAAGGCTCTTATCCTGAAGAGCGCAACGACTAGAAGGGCATTGCATATCTGTTACTGGTTAATGTGACGACATGTAAAAGCTGGATTAGAACATTAGAATTGAATGAGCTCACAAGAGATTGTCGCATGTCGCGTCGAAATTGTCTGTCAGATAGTCACTTGGATTGCTTAATGAAATGGAAAGGAATTAGACTCTACGGTTACCTTGGAAACTCCTCGGATACGACTAAAAGTGGAGTTCGAGGTGGACTTGAGAGTCAGCACAATCGCTGGCTATCTAGACAGTCGCCTTATGACAACGAAGAAATTACATGAAATAACGGAATCCATGAATAAGATGGATAGCAAAAGGCTAAGGAATGCGTAATTGATTAAGTTGATGAACTTGGAGGCAAAAGGATGGCGAACGGTATGGATAGATGAGACGAACCTGTCACGCCGATCTGGAGCGCATCTTCCAAGTGGAGCCTTACAGCTCAGGAAGACTTCTAGGACTAGCACCGTACTCTCCGCAACTGAAACCACTCACAGACATTTGGAGTGTCATTAAGACCTACATTAAACAAACCGTGAGGCGGCGATATTCCGAAATGCTCCGAGGGGATCTGGATGGCGTACTGAGCAAGACTGAATGGAGGATGTAGTTCTTGGAGCAAGTTGTTGTAGAAGCACATGCCTGCGTGACGCTGCACCATTGTCAACAAATGGTGCAGAAGGTACGGAATACCTATACACCTGCCTTGCACCTAATCCATCTGTAATCCGTGTAAAAGCACTGCTATGTTTCTTGTTAAGGTTCACTGTCATTTTTCCTTAAAAGCAATGTGAGGCTACCCCAAGTAGGGTACATCCTTTCTTTTGGTCGGAATTGTCTCTAGCTCTGCGTAGGTTCACTCGGAGATAGCAATAATTACTGGAAACTACGATTTCAGTGAGTTCTCGCTGCAGTGACAGACGACCTGTTGTTAACCGGTCGTTATGTGGTACATTGAGAGCTACCGAGAGTGGGAAGACATGTCACACGCCATTCCAACTAACTTAGGCAAAGTTGTGCACGTTCATGGGCGTAGACCATAGATACTGGTTACCATAAGCGTCAGTAATTTACTGTATGTTCAATGAATATGACCCGGTCAGGAGTCCTTCCATCAGAGTGGGCTATGGTCAAAGTTCATCTGATGCTCGCTAGCACTCTAGCTAGGGGAATGGGGCCACCAGTCTCACCAACGCAGGGCGAGACTGGCGACAAACTCGGTCTGTTTACACAAACAGGGTTTTAGCTGCCTAATTGCAGAAGCCTCAGTGAATTGAAGCAGGCGGCGACGCTCTGTTGTTTGATTAGGCTAAATGATTCACGAGGGTTTTCACAGATGGTGCAATTTAGCAGGTGCCGGAAGATCGAACTGGCAGGCAGCGTTTGACCATTCGCGACCAGGTTTCGAGGAATATGCTCTGAAATCCTTGTGGATAGTGTTCGCTCAGTTCGGCCAACATACTCGCCACCGCAAGTACAGTGAAACTGGTAAATGATTGAGACGGTAATACGAGAGTCCGGTTTGTCCAAGTTGGATATGAACAGCTACTTGTTACGTTGGTGCAAAAGTACAAGCTCAGCGGCGTAATAAAACGTTTGCATAGATTGATGGTGACGGTATCGGAATCTCTTGTCATTTTGGTCGTATTCGAATGGTTGCGTTAGTTTCTACTACTCGCGTTCGCCTTCGAGTGCCGTGCTGTGAACTGCTCTGGATATCCGTTTTCATGCAATATCGAGCAAAGTCATTGTAGCTACAGAATTCCCGTCCCGGATAAGACCCAAGCGATCTTAAACTACTCCTTTCCATCATCTGTCAACATCCAACGTCGATTTCTCGGCATATTGATCTAGTACGGCAGATTCACACCCAACTTTGTGGACGTCCGTTACATAGACGGTCCCAACCTTACTCTTGCTGATGCGTTTTCGCGTGCTCATCTGACTTAACTTTCAACGACACCTATTGAAATGCAGTGAATATCTGCCGCACAAGCCAATTATCCTGGGTTTATCCAACTCCGATAAGATGACTCACTGAAATACGAGCATTTACCACATTTACGAAGCATAAGCCTGTTACTTTTGCTTCTCGTGGTTCCTTTGATCCTTTCTCACCTCGAGAAGTTCGACCGTTGGATAACATAACACAGATTGCAGCGGATATTCGATACATTGATGCCGCTCACAGTGTTGTAGTCGACACATTGTCCGGCATTGGTCTTCACGAGGTTTCGTGTCAAGCAATCAAGCTAGAAGACATTGCTGGACATCAAGAAACAGATGCTGGGTTTGAGCAGTTGAACTCAAATCCTTCTAGTAAACTTTCTCAACTGCCTGTTTTCAACTCGGACTCGCTAATTTGCTGTGATAAAGCCACGGGAAATTCTCGACCATTCATTTCGTAACAGTATCGACTAGCTGAGTTTGACCACTTGTATGGAATCTCTCATCCGTGCAGCCGCGCTATCATAAAGCAGATCACGGATCGCTAAGTCTGGCGCAGCATGCGCTTTGATATCCAGCAGTGGGCAAAACACTGTCTTACTTTTCAGAATAGCAAGATACGTCGCCACACGATTACTGATCCTGCAACCTTTTCTCTGCCCGACGCTCGATTAAAGCCTGTCCATATCGACATCGTTGGATCTCTACCGCCATCCAGCGGTTTTATTTACATATTGACATGTATCGTTCGCTTCATATGTCGGCCACACGCCGTGCAGCTGCGAGAAATCTCAGTCGAGACGGTGGCACGAACTTTTACCTTAACTTGGATATTCATATTTGGCACCCGTCACTATCACCATGGATAGAGGACCCCTATTTAATTCTGCACTGTTTCGCGACCTTAACCGCATGCTTGACTGTTCTCCTTTATGCACGACAGTATACCATATTACTGCTAACGCTTTAGTCGAGTATATTCACCGCCAACTCAAAGCCGCACTCACTGAGACGCAATCGAATATCCAGTGGTCGGAGCGTTTACCGATCATTCTGCTCGGTATCCGCAACGCTGTAAAGGAGGATGTCGGTTGTTGTCCCACGTCATTAGTCTTCGGTGCAACAATGAGACTTCCTGGAGAATTAGTACTAGATTCCATGGTCACCGGCGAAGTCGATCCTACCTCAGGTGTTGCACGATTGGAACAATACTTCAGCGCCATTCGTCCAACGTCACTGCGATTAACTTCTCGAAACCACCACATTCCCCCCGACTTGCACACATGCCCATTCGTTTTCGTACGGATCGATGCGGTTCGCGAGCATTTGACACCGCCTTACGTAAGCCCTTTCAAAGTCATTGCTTGTAAAGAGACCTATTTCGTATTGGCCAGAAATCGTTCCAAAGACTCCGCAGTGTGGACCGCCTGAAACAAGTTTACCTATAATTACAGTTACCGCAACAGACTCCCACCACTGACGCTGAGCAAACTCCACAAAGCCATGTTATAAAGGTTAGAGGCATTGGTGGGATAATAGGAACGAAGCCAAATGTTCCTTAAAAATTCTCTCTAGCATGCGTGAGACAATGGCCGTGTGACTAATGGGGGTGGTATTTCCGGATCTCAGTTTTCGACTTAGTCTTATGTCTCGGTATCAGCGTAGACGTGCTCCGACTTTCGGAATAACTACCCGACTGGAGGAACAAAGAGATATTCAGTAACAGATGAAAGATAACTAAAGCAGAAGAGATCCCATCGAGGCCGGGTCTGTAAGTTGGTCATTGACATGCGATCATAAGTTTTATCTAGCGACCCTAAGGTCGATCGCTGAGATTAGTTCGGAGAACCTAATTGAGGTTGACTTCTCTAATGCTTCTCTTTCAAGAGTCATTGATTCAGCAAAATTTTAGCTAACAGCTTCTGCTATAGCAGTTGGTGTATCAATGTATCGCCTTCAGGCATGACGATGTGGAATTGTAGGTCAGTGTTGTCTCAACAATGCAGTCAACAGACGGCATGTATTACTACTATTTACTTATTCATGTTGTTCTTCATGACTGAGATGGGTCTGGTATTGAATTTCCGTCTCAAATAAAAGCTTTGGAGTCTCAGTAATAAGCTGAAGTCATGAGTTCGTTCACATGTTCGAGTTAACACTCATATTCTCTTCTTATCCTTTGTGTTGATAAGGTACTTAAAAGCTGCTCTCATATTAATCTTAAGCAAACGTGAGTAAGACCACTAATAAAATAAAAACCAGCAACACATGGGTTTGTTTAACCACAAAAACGTTCATCCGGAACACATTCGTCACCGGCAAACGTTTGATGGATTATTGTCAAACTTTGAAAGAAATATGGTTGACTATGCTTACCTAGGTGACGTAAAATTCATGTCGCACTGATCACAATGACAACATTACTAGCGACGGTTTTAAAATGTATCCAAGACTGTAAGCTTAGCTATGGGAATGTTGATGCGTGATTTCGCTGACATGTCCAGTACACTGAATTTCGACTGGATAAAAAAGGTTTCCACCCACTACGGGAAATTGTTAGCCCATCCTTTAGTTTCCGATACCATGTGCCATCAGTGTGTTGCAGCCTTTTATTGATGTGTTTGAAACTAGAGCGGTGTTATACCTGAACTGGCCACCAAACTTGCACACCTGTACGCCCAACATCGAATAACGCTAGATGACATTGGTAGCCAATTCAAGAGAACTTCTACTCCAAAATCAACATTGACTTACTAGCATAGTTCACACGAAGAGCGCATCTATCCCCGATGCGACACCTCCAACTAGTACCGAAGCCGTATTGACCAAAAAGTTATATGAGCAAACCGAGGGACCCAAGCTTTTAGCTTCCAGGAGCTTAGTGCCAGCACATACCTCTGCATAACTACATAATGGAGTGTTATAATCTTTGTTAAGAAATTTGACCAGTAACTGGGTAAGAAGTTTTAATATCTTACGAACCATAAAGACCTATTCGTCTTAATTGGTTAATAGAAAAATACCATGAATATAGGTTAGCTTTCCGAGTGCAAAGTCGGGCCTCAATGTTCTCGGATTAAATGTACTTTATCTCTAACCTTTCTAAAAAGCAAATGGTTGTTGTCCAATCACTTGATGATGCCATAGTGAAACCGGTTTAATTAGTTAACATGCTGTTGCACTGGGCCAGCAAACAGATTTCGGACGCGGATATCGAGCGTAGCATTATTTTGCAAGGTTAGGTGTTTGTTTGCCAACGACGACCTGACAAATGTAACCTCGACGTACAGGTCTCATTTTCGAGATGGCTGCCTCCTGTGCGGGTCCACAGCACTTAAGCCACATCGGTTGCATTAATATATGGGGGAGAAAGTGCATGAAGCTCGCTCAGGAATAACTGGATTGAAAGGTATCCGCCATCTTTTACGTTGTAGCCCTGTACTGACGGCAACAGAAAATAATTGATTGGACAATGTAAAGTATGTCAGTGTGCACCTACAAAAACCTCAACTGTGCTACTGAGTTCATGGGAATGGCGGACAAACCTTGCGTGCTCGTACATCCTGACTACCTTGATCAAATCGAAGAAACCACTTCTTCTTCTTTAATCGAGACGTATCGATTTTCGTGCCATCAACGTACTACCGTTGATGCATTCTTCGTCGGAGACAACTGGATCGTGCATGCAGAAACTATTAGTACATTTAGGCTGCCACACGCATTAGTGACAAAATATGCCCTTTGGCCATATGGATCGCAAGCCTGCCTTTTATCTCATGGCGCGTCATCGAGCCTACGTAGGGACCAGGCGACTGTCGCAGTATTCCTAACCTACGTGCGACTGGTGGTGGTTGGGCGGCAGCGAAGCGTCGGTACTACGTAAAAGCATATTGCTGATGCGTTTGGTGCCGTGTGCCCACTGCTAAGTAATATCAAGTTCTCATCCAAGTCGATGTCGTGTGAAACCACCGCTTAACGCCCAGACTCAAGTACACTATCCGAAAGGGTAGTCCAGACAGTAAAATTGGATTATAGAAATAAGTACCTGCTCCACTCACTAAGAAACTGGATAATTTTACATTCCTATGCTGATTTTTAAATGTCGTATAGGTATTTCATTCTATTATCACGGAAGCCAGCAACAACAGCTTGTAATTCCGTTTTGTGTGGAGAATTTGGGTTATGCATAAACGGAGATAAGCTGGACAGCGTCTGCTCCAATACAACTGACCCTGTTCAAGATCGTGAGACCAATACTGGAAATGTGAAAAGCCGGCCATGGTATATCACACTTCGTATCAACAACGGTTGATACCAAAGTATCCTAGTAGGCTTAAAAACAATCGTTCACTCCTGTTCCAGTTTCGCACTTTAATTTTGCCTTGAAGCTAATGAAACGGGAAAAATGAAGTAATGACGATGGCATGAATACGGAAAGAGAAGTGGTTTCCCCACAAAAAACCGTCGTTTGTTTAGCTTTACATGCATTGGGTTTTCAGACCGTGATCATTTCCTTTCTTATAATCAGCCTATGTACATTAAAAAGAGACGGGCATTTCCCACTGGGTTGCTATTTAAAGTACTTTCAGTTTCTATCATTTCGATGCACAGCAACATCATAATCTGTTCATAATTTGCGTGATGGGTAATCTGATTCCGTTCACATGGCAATACGTAGTGGCTATGCTTTTCAATACCAGGTCAAAAAGCTACATGTTCTTGCATCTTTAAGGTTGGTTGATACTGAATCTCACTTATGTTGGATTCCGACGGAAATCCAGGAAGTAAATTTAATCCCCTGCTTCTAGGTTGTTTGCTCCGGCCATATGTGACAGCTACAATTACTACATACCGAATATTTCCGGTAAACCTTGATGGAGTACTCTTGACGATCCTGTTCCTTGGAAATGAGGATACTTACGAGTGGAAAACTAATGCACACTAGCACCGTCTGTTGTGTTCAGTCGTGCGACTGTATCGTACGCCAATTTAATTTATGTGCCTCTGATAAGGCATCCATAATTAACAGTGAAACTAAACAGCCAACACCGAGTACTTTACCTACGTGATATCTATTTAACTGCATAAAAAAGCAACGCTTTTACGCCTCTGTGTTTTCGGTAAAAATGGGTATCTCCCGGTTTATTCCGTATTAGCGTTTACAAGGATTTCTGGATAGAATGACCAGTTGTTGTGTGTGCATTCGTTTCTCTTGCACTGGTGTATATTGCTAGAAGCTTTAATGTAAGCGCTCCAAATCTCATCTTTTTTGCCAGTAGATAAAAGGTTCTCATTACCGAATGCCTCATGACATATTTCGGCCAATTTGCTGATACGTTGGCTACAACGTTACTAGACCCTGCACAATTTTCGGTCGTGATTCTGTGACACACTCGTTTCACCACTTTCACTTGGTCAGTTGATATTTTTGCCTCAGATAATGTATAAAATATTCATAAATGCCAGCTGGGCAGTCAGCATTCTGATGGCCACCTAAAACTTGCTGCAGACTCCAGCTGCTCATCAATAATTCATAATATTCTAGTTGAGGTTTATGGAAATTGGTTGTTGCCTACCCGAAAGCACTGCACAACCACGACGCATTTCGATGTAATTTCATCTCATCAGGTGGAGGCAGCAGGCCTCGATCCCGCGAACATTGGAATAGTAGCCTACACCATTACCCCTTTGGCTACCGGGTCACGGTGGGCAACGTTTTATCACAACGGTAAATGACTCATTTCGATCACGAACTACGCCCCAGTAGATGTGAATAGTTAGCATGACAGGGGCTTGTTGCACAAGACTAATTAAACAGCGATGGCAAGTTCATGTATCAGCAATTAGACGTGAGTTTCAGCAATCACTGCAATCGCAAAGATGAAATTACGGGGCTTTAAATTTTCTAACAAATGGTTAAATCAGTTCAACTGCTTATGAACTGGTTAACCTGAGGAGTACAAGCATGTGGAAAGATTTCCATCAAAATGCCACTTTGGCTGCAACAACTGAGATTAGGAAAGCTAAGTAAACTATATTGATGTGCTTATATACATGTGTAATAGGTATTTATGCATGCTTTCAACGGATCTTCTGCTGATGAGCGAGATACATGTCCGCGTGTCGAAGCGGCTGCTGCACTTGGAAGTTTGGAAAACCATGTGTGGAATAACCACCAGACTACCGTTGGAACGAAGCCGTTGGCTTACAAGTCTATGTTGCAATGTGTTCTTCTACGTGGCAACGAAACGGACAATATACCCAAAGGATGTCAGATGTGCGGTGCGCTTTTTTCAACAGTCTCTGCGATGAATTCTGCGCATTTGTTTGTGCGACAGTGTTACAGACACGGAGTGCTGCGCCGCAGTAGCATGTATGCAGTGGACTGCATGCTTCTACTGCAGCAACTGATTTCCGAAGTGCTTTATTGCGGTAAAATTAGTGAGGGAAACCAAAATTACGTTACCAAGACATCATCAAGTTGCGTTTGTCCCGTACTAATGTTGTTTACATATGTTGGGAGTGAAAGGTAGTTGAGCGGCGCGATTGGCATGAGCTGATGAAGACAGCAGTTGCAAAGGTACAGGAGAAGACAGTATTCCACGCGGAGGAGAAACGCTTATTACGTAAGCGACAAACGCTGATGGCTTGTAGGCTATCGCCGTCGAGCGCATGATGCTGTAGCACATGTCGTCGGGAGGGCCTGAGCCAGGAGGTTTTGTTAGGCTACCAGCATGGCTACGGAGGCGCGGAATCCAAAAGATGACGAGCCAACAGCTGTTCTAAGCATAAGCAGCGCAGTGTTTGTTAGATGCGCTGTGTCCAACTCCAATCGATATACTAATCCAGGCCAATTAGGTGGCTCTGATACGTGTGCTGCATCGGCCTTGCACTTGGTCTGTACGTGTGCCTGCATGTTCAGTTTCTTTTATTACACGATTGGGTTGGTGACTGTGTGTGGCCGCGCTTGAGATGAATGAGGACGAGGTGCCTACATGTTAATCGCCCACAACCTCATCTATACTGGCTCCAGGAGACAGTTATTCGTTGCTGTAGGGTACGAGGTGCACGGTCCTCATTAGTGTGCTAGACTCAAGAAGTGGTTCCATGCATCCGATGTGGAAGAGTTACAACTCAGTCACCGCCTTGTGTACGTCTGGTACGCACGAAAGCTTCTGTTTAGTTAGTTTTAGAAGTTTGGATTGGCTCTGTTATGGAAAAGAAGGTCCTGCCCATATGCTTCCTCGTTATATTCTTCTGTTTTACGCTGCATATGGAGTGTGTCAATGGAGCTGTGGTTGTTGCAACGCAATCTACCCATGGTTCCCCTGTGGTCACAAGCTCGCTATGGCTGTCCCCGTGGAGGCCGCAGTGACAAGCAAATCAGAAACAGGATGCCACCAAGCATAATAAGTAGCTGGTCGGTTACCTTCCAGTCTGATGGAAGAAAGTGAGATGAAATGATGACACAGGGAACCCAGTTACTGTCATCCTTTAGCCATTTCGTTTGGCTATTATTCTGAAAGCTAAACTTCAAACTTTAATTAATCCGGAGATAAAGCTATCTACTGGGCAGGTATTTGAAACAGTACAAAACCTTAAACTTCAGAAAAAAATAAAACTTGTTTTCTCAGTTTACTGTACCTCAAGTGGGCTAATACATTTTGCCATTTTGTAGGGTTAGGTCCACAAAGATAACCTGTATTCTTTATAGTGATTGTTAGGCCAACAGACTGGACGAATTCCAGTGCATCTTCCAAAACGCCATGTAACCAAAGGTGAACCTTGATCAGGTCTCTTGGAATAATTCGCTAGCACTAATGTCTTCGCAAAGTTCATGACAGATATCTTTGGTATCCAATATTAAGATTAAAAATTATCACAAGAAGTTTTGCCCCAAATATCAACAGTTTATCACTACTATTTTGCCATGGTGGTAGTGAGATTTAGTATCCCAGTATACAGGATTACACTATGTAAAAGATGTACCGATTTGGAAAAGCGAAACCCCGTGGGTTGTCAACAGGAACGACCGCGTTCTTGGTTGTCTAAATTTTAATCACAAATATACAATGAAGCCAAAGATACGGGTCCTTAAATTCTGAGTAAAACTACCGTAACCTTCGACAGTGTGGATCTTCTAGCTACCAAGTTAGGGTGAGAGTGATATACGAAGAATCAGGCGTTTAATAACTGTAAACACAACAAATTCTTTGGCTATATTCAATCTTACAATGATACAGGATATCTAATGCTCTAATTTCAAACGTTTATTTCGTTTGTGTAGATCGGTGAATGTTCACATTACAATTATTACAATTATTATTATTTATTATTATTATTTTCAATCATTATTGTCAAGGATAGTTATTTGCTCTATACGCAAGATGCCAAGAACGAAAATACTGGCAATATAGACGACAGGATTTTTCTCCGACCGGAAACTTACCGCGTGAAAAGCTCATGAAAACCTTTAAGAAATCCATTTAACATTGGGTTTATGTACACATGGAGTAAGTATTCAGCTACAATACACGTGCAAAGGACAGGGATAAACAACGAAAGCGAATAGCACACGGATATGAAATCACATCCGTTGAATCAATGTTAAAATGGCTACAAGCACCGGAGTAATTTACTGAGCCGTTCGTGATAGACTGAAGCTTTATCTTTTTAAAGCATGACAGGCAATGGACCGCTGGTGTACCATAAGAAACTGCGGGGGCGTGTATAATTTATACTTTTATCTGGTTAGGGAGGTTTACACGCATTCAGACAGATCACTGTAGACGGAGTGGCTAACATCAGTAAGTAGTTTAGACGCAAGCCAATCACAGGAATTGACATGGATTGACACAATTATGTTACCGTATTCCGGCCTTGAAATGCCACTACATGTGGATAAAAAAGCACTGATTCGACAATTATTATAAGCTCCTAACACATGAGATCAGGAAAGATGACAGGAGGGAAATAGGTCCAGTAGGGTAGTACAGAAGAACGGTGATAAAACGCTGGATGAAAAAGCGATGTAGGGAAAAGGCGTGATGTGTAGGGTAGAATAAGCATTTCCTAACATTAGTGCGTGTTTCGTTCAGGTGAAGGGACTACGTAAGTCCACTACTTGGTGTTACTCACAGATCTTCTACTTAACTAAACTTTCACCGTCGATACAAATTTGCGAGCGCTGCGTTAGCGTTTACTGGTAACCACTTCCTTTGAATCACGATACGGACCATCTTTCATTTTGATATGCTCAACAGTGGACAACGGAATTTGGATTAAACTGTGCGGTTAATTAGGAGGTTTGATTTTTGGCCGACGAATTTATGTTTGGATGATGTACATCAAGAGTTAGGATGTCCGCATACCTTGACATGATGGCCCTTTCGTGGTCAGGAATTGAGGTATCGGATGTGGATAATAGGAAATAGGGACAATAGGGCATATTAAAAAAATCAACATTCCAAGTAAGTGAAGAAGAGGCTTTCCACAAAACCTGGTAAACTGAGTTTCCTTGGTAGAATAAACTTTTAGCCCAACTGCAGCTGAACAATGAACAATGAACATTGAATTTATACGGGTTAAGAAGCTTTGCTTTACAAGTCCCGTTAGATAGTTGGTGGGGATATCAACATAACAATAATGAGGATAAGGATAGTAAAATAGTTACTACATTAAATATGAAAACAAAGACTTATCGTTTGCTTCGCTGCAGTCCTGCGATCCTCTAAGATTCACAGCATCTACAGATAACAACAAATAATTCCATGGTAAACTCCAGGTGTAGGATGGAGACGTAGTGTTAAGTGACAAAGTGTAAGTGGATGAGTGCATCGTCCAACCGTCTGTTAAATATTGTTAGTGGCGCTGCAGAGACGACCGATTCTGGGAGAGCAATCCACGAGTGACAGACACGAATGGAAAAGCAATTTCTGCGGCACTCCAGACGACTGTATTGTTCTGCGAGTTTTAATAAGTGGCCCCTCAGGTTTGTATTGCTGCTGAGTTGCAGTAAAGAGCGGCACACATGATGTGGGTCTCGCAGAATCAAGTGTGCCATAATAAGGTCGCCTCGTAGTCTGCGGTAGCTTCCACTGAACAATCCCAGTCGTTGCAGCCTCTCCTGGTAGGAAAGATTGCGCATTCCAATTACGTTCTTAGATGCCCGACGTTGTGGCTGCTCCTGTGCATTAAGGTCGTGTTTCAGCCATGGATGCCAGGCTTGAATTGCGTATTCGACATAGGGACGAACATACGCACTGAGCATTTGTCAAAACATGGAGCTGTTTATTTGTCCAAACGCCCGCCCCAACAGACCCACGTGTTGGTTCCCGGTCTTCGAGGCCTTTTCGGATTGCCTGGAGCAACCCAAGTCATCTTGAACCAGGACACCCAAGTCACGTTCGAGAGTTGATTGTTGTATTATATTCGTTCCGAGTCGGTATGAGTAGCTGCTTTGATGTCGGATGGAAAGCACCTTGCATTTACTGACGTTGAAATGCAATGAATTTTGGGTCGACCATTGATACACCGTATCTAAATCACTCTGAAGCACATGTTGGTCGGCGTTCGCCTGGATCCTGCGCCAGATCTTGATATCGTCGGCAAACACTAGGAAGTTTGAAGCGATTCCCTGTGCAAGGTCATTAATAAACACCAAAAACAAGTGTGGACCTAGAACTGAGCCTTGCGGCACACCACACTCGACTTGTATGGGGTCCGATAAAAAGCTCCGAACTCTGATCACTAATTGCCGTTGAAGTAGAAAGTTGGCGATCCAGCTTAAAGAGGGTCTCCGATCCCGTAATGCTGCAGCTTGGATAGTAGTATCCGATGGTCTAGACGGTCGAAAGCCTTGGAAAAATCCAGGTAGATCACATCAACACCTTCTCCAGTGTCAGCTGCCTCGGTCCAACTACTGCGTGCAATTAGTAAATTAGTTGTACATGACCGCTGTCGACGGAAACCGTGCTGTTCAGGAGTGATGAGGTTGCAGTTTTCCAGATAGCACACCAGTGCATCGGCAACTATGGATTCCATGACCTTGGAGAGTATAGGAAGAAGGGTTACTGGGCGGTAGTTGGAGGGATCAGTTCTGCTTCCACCTTTGTGAATCGGGCTTATTATTCCAAGCTTCCACATGGCGGGAACTTGGTTCTGGTCTAAGCAGTGCTGGAAAAACTGAGCTAAAGGTCCTGCCAGTTGTTTTGCTGCTGCTCCCAATGCCTCTGGACGAATGGTGTCGACACCCGGCGAGCTGTGTTTGCGTAGAGTAGTCAGCTTTCGCAATACAGCCTCTGCGGTAAAATTGATGTGGGTTAGTCCTGGTGAGCAGAATACAAAGCTTGGTAAATCGCGTGGTGGCAAGACTCTTTGAAACGTGGGGGCGTATTGCATCTGCAGCGCGTTTGCTGCTTCCATAGCCGTTCTTGTTAGGCCATCAGCCGTCTTGAGTAGAGGAAATCCTTGCCTCACCTATCGTAGGCTATTAACGTGCTTGTACAGCAGTTTGTGGTTAACACTGAAGGTTTTTGCGATGTTCTGCTGATAGAGAGCTTTGTCTTCCTTTAACAATTGTGTACAGTGGTTACGTTGGGCTAGTAGTTGTCCCAGGTTTCTGGTGCTGGAGCTTCTCTGTACACTCGCCATGCTGCGTTGCTTTCTGTCATCCATTTCGAGTTCTGCTCCTTACAGAAGAAACTGATATGCACTTATTGCAAGCTTTTAGCTCTGAAGCCTGTGCAATCAACTGACTGAAATTTTGATGAACTCGAGCCAGGCGACTTCCGGGGGTTCTTCCTTGAGGAAAGACCATGTTGTGGCGCTGAGTAGCTCGACGAGTCGGTCGTACCTTGTGATGGTTCGCACAGTATCATCGTTATCATTCTGATATTCTGCATAGCAGACGAAGTTGAAACTGATGACTGCGTGATCACTGCGACCCAACGGGCAGTCTAAAACCAACGCATCAATCATATGCTCCTCGTTGGTAAGCACAAGATCTAGCACAGATGGCCTGTTACCAGTTCTGAACCGAGTGGGCAAAGTGATGTGGTTGTAAAGAGGAACAGTAGTTACTAGATCATGTAGATCGGTTTTGAATTGTTCTCCGATCGTGGCAGGGGCTTCTAAACAATGTACGTTGAAATCACCCATGATAAGAACGTGAGTGTACTTTTGTTGTAAACTGCACCTTAAAGCAGCCGTTAGGTGGTAGTCGGTTTCGGGTGTTGAGTTAGGGGCGTGGTACACCAAGACAATAAGGCAAGCGTCCCTGCCTTTTAACTGCAACCGGCACCAAAGAGAGTCGGGGAACTGCGAGTCTGAATCCTCCACGGCTTCGCACTGTAAGTCGTTTCGGTAATACAGGATTACCCCTCCTCCTTTTGTGAGCCTGTCGTTCCGGATCAGCGACATGCCGGGTAGCGAAACTTCAGCGTCCGCCATTTCCGTGTGCAACCATGTCTCGGTGATACCAATGACATCATACGAGCCGGAAGCTTAGCGATCTTTCAGTTCAGCCAGTTTGTTTGAAAGACCCTGAGCATTCGTATACAAGCAGGCCAGTTTCTCGGTCTCTAGGAGCCCACAGAGGGGTGAAGCGGTCATGTGTGGGAGAATGCCGACAGATGGGAGGTCGGCAGTTTCTCCTTTTTTGATGAGTCAATGACACCTCGTTTGCAACTTGATTAAGCCAAGGTGCGTCCCAGCCTTCGTTTAGACGTACGTCAGAGTCAATTAAAGCAGCAGTCAAGTTACACTTCTGTACATTCGTCAGGATGCTTGCTGCTTCAGTTGATTTAACATTTGAGCTGTGCAAAGTGTTTTCGACATTTAACCGAATTTCGGAAGGAAGATGTTTCCGATTTCTCCGCCATCGATCCAGAACATCCTTTGGTTGTTGCTCTGAATGAACCACAAGTTTTAGGATTCTAGGGCCGCATGCTCTATAATTTGGTGAAAGATGTATCCTGGTGAGCGATAGTGCCACAACATTACCCAAAGAAAGTGTTTCACGAATGTATCTCCATTGTTCTAAATCGTGCTTTCCGGTCTCTTGAACATCGTTAGAAGGATGTTCTGGCATGCTATGTATGAAGGCTGTGATTAGGCTTGTTGTGCCCCTCTCCGGTGTTTTGTTTTGGTTGTCGCGCGCTCCAAGGGACATCAGGATAGATACGTATACCACAGGATTCGTGTTTTATCGCGCTTGCGGAGAGCAAAATAGTTACTACATCTGTAGAAGACTCTACAGTTATTCGAATAACTCTGGGTTCTCCATAATGTAGCGCGTTCGGATGACGAGTAATTCGTAACAAAGTTACGGGCTTGGCTTTGATACTTATCTGCGTACACAATGAGTTCCATTGTTCTTGGTCGTCTGATAACTTATCCCGCAAAGTGACGGCGGAAGATTCAGGGACATTTGAGCATACAAAAGTCCGGGCACTGCTGTTGGATCCCTTATTAATCGATCTACAAGGTACGGCACTCATTTGTCTTGACTTGTTGACAAGTGATTGTTTGCTCTTTTTCTCTCTATTTGCGTTAACGGTGTTTACAATGGCAGAGGACGCAACGGCGGTCTCTCGGTGGACCCTTGCAGCAATCTCTACATAAGTAACTGCTGTTCTGGGAGGCTTAGTCTCGACAAGAGATATCTGAGCTACAGGTACCAAGGGTTGGTGTTTGGCTGCTCCATCCTTGTTAATACTAGATGCAAGGTCTAGTGTACTTTGCTTAACCGGGAGTTTTGAATGGTGCCTGATTTTCTTTGCTGTGAGTACTGTTTGATTCACGTAGGTACAGTTCTGTTTTCGCTTGGCGTTCTACGAAACTTGGAGAAGACAACGGAGATGGAGACATGGCTGATTGCGGTGCAGGGGAAGCGGATTGCTCAGCATTCCGTTGCTTAGCAACCGCTACGCTTCTGTGGTCCATACTCGCTCCCATTGAAGTAACCTTATTGTTTATCCTCTGCTCTGCTTCTGCGATTAACCGGTCGCATTTCTCAGCCAGGATAAGCAAGCACTTAACGAGGGGGATGGTGGAACACGCAGTACGGAAGCAAAATGCATCTTGGGAGCTATTTCGCTCCCGTAACTGTTTTTGGGACATATTTGCACATTTCGTGTGGTACCATTCCAAACAGTGCGAACAAGCCAGACCGATTTTTACCACCCGATGACATTCTCCTAACCCGCAAATGCCTTTCGATGGGAGTATCTTCGGTTTCGCCTTTCTACCATTCAATTTGGTGTCATTACCTGACCCAGTGGGTTGGTGAGCGTTCTGTACTTTTACAGCTTTGAGAGCGGCGCACATCGGTCAGGCGAGGTTGCAAGGTCAAATGAGCGGTCGGCGTGGTCGCGTGGTCTGTGTGATGGGTAATGCATCCGAACTGGCTGACAAGGTCACAAGGAATGGCGAGTGACTGCAACCTGAACAGAGCGCTGAACACAGATTCTTTCACAGCTGTGTTGAGAAACACTGGATCGGAGTAAGCTTAGGCTTTTCGGCCTGCCTCGAGAATTCTGTATCGAATGGTGTCACACAGAATGGCAATCGCCTCAATACGATTGAATTAAACGCTTGCGCTTAATCGCAGATGCCAGTGAAAACGCTTAGTGATGGCACAGCCTCTAATCGTAGAAGATATTTCCACGTCTGATGGATCACTGTGTAGAGCTGGTAAATCCGGTTCGAATGAGCGTACAGTGACAACGCTGCGAGAAGATGGAGAGAGGATGGAGGGAAATAATCCAAATGAACCAGTAGCACGCACGTCACGCGTGCGTACAAACGACCAATGAGTGGTGAGGATTGTAAACTGAATGATCAAAGTGACAGAAAAAGGAGATTATGGTTTAGGGTGACTCACTGGGCCATTAATATGAACACACGTTGGTTCGCTCATCGTTACGTAACGGAGTGGGTTGGTGAGCAAATTGTCTGCGTTAATTAGTCTTTCGATAGAAACAGGCTATATCATGAAAGTGTTGCTAAAATCCAGAAACCAAACACCACGAGGTTTGTTTTTATTATCCAGTGGGGAGCGAAAGGTTGACCCTACCGCATCTACGGTGGTCCTCCAGCAGGGATCTGCAGATTGTTGTGGCACATCTAAGTTTTCTTGACTGAGATCTATTCATGATTATGCCATACATATATCCTAGATGCACGCAAATTGCAAGGGATTGGCTGATATTTTCATGTTTTTCTTTGGCATGGGCTCGATGCCTACGCTTCGCCAACTTTCATCAATGTTGTATAGCTTGATGCACAGCATGCACAAATCGGAGAGAGGCTGTGTCATGTAAGCTGCACGATCCTTGAGTGTGACAGTTGATGTACTATCCAAACCAGGTGCTTTTCCTAATCGCAATCGTATTAATTCCTCATGCACTACTAAGTCGTTCGCACAACGGGCGTTAATTGTAGTTAGCTGTAGTTCGGCGTTGGATACATAAAAGACTGCAGTGTAATCCTGGTTAAAAATGTGCGGTTAATTACATCCACATAAGGAGTTAAATGCGGGAGTTCGCGGGGGGATCCATAAAACAGATACAAAAAATTACGTATTTAAAGATAATTATGGTTTAACATATGGTTTAAATGCAGAAGAGGTAGCCGCGAGAAAATACGATGTTTGAGTAAAGGGGTAGAATTTAACAATGTGATACAAGGGCGTAGAAAGAATTTTAAGCATTCCCAGCCAGATAATCAAGATTATATGATTCCTCGCTTAATACAGCCATAACGCTGATTGTTTAATCTATTACTCATCAGATTTCTTCGGTAATGCAGATAATGCAG
Organism: Dicrocoelium dendriticum; assembly: GCA_944474145.2. NCBI lineage: Eukaryota > Metazoa > Platyhelminthes > Trematoda > Plagiorchiida > Dicrocoeliidae > Dicrocoelium > Dicrocoelium dendriticum. The sequence continues at coordinate 41,032 of CALYDF020000436.1, read as the reverse complement.
ATGAATAACAATCTGAATTTCACACATATTCTCACATGAGAGACCTTACGCACGTGCGTGTACGTGCGGAATGTGTGGACAGTGCAAATTTTCGGGGTCGTTACGCTCAATGGCCTGAGCGGAACAAGGTGATAGCCCAACGGCGGACATCACACGCACTTCGCATACGGGGGCATCAGTTTAGTTCCGAAACGTCAAGGTGATTTCACGCGTCTGACCTACAGGTGGAAACCTCGATACGGTACCGATAGTCCGTCTCTGGTCAACGGAGTTGTCATTTATGCTTTCCTCCAGTATGGTTGCACGGGAACTGCACGCAGCGGGCAAGGCAAAAAGAAAAGCTTCCTCATAGTTCACCTACCAAGTTTGTCTTTAATCTTATTTACGTGGTTTTTTAACCTTTAAATCACATTACGTGTGATGAGAAGAAGAGGAACGTACGCCCGTCATCCGTCCGATGTAAAGGCTCTTATCCTGAAGAGCGCAACGACTGGAAGGGCATTGCATATCTGTTACTGGTTAATGTGACGACATGTAAAAGCTGGATTAGAACATTAGAATTGAATGAGCTCACAAGAGATCGTCGCATGTCGCGTCGAAATTGTCTGTCAGATAGTCACTTGGATTGCTTAATGAAATGGAAAGGAATTAGACTCTACGGTTACCTTGGAAACTCCTCGGTTACGACTAAAGGTGGAGTTCGAGGTGGACTTGAGAGTCAGCACAATCGCTCGCTACCTAGACAGTCGCCTCATGACAACGAAGAAATTACATGCAATACCGGAATCCATGAATAAGATGGATAGTAAAAGGCTAAGGAATGCGTACGTGATTAAGTTGATGAACTTGGAGGCAGAAGGATGGCGAACGGTATGGATAGATGAGACGAACCTGTCACGCCGATCTGGAGCGCATCTTCCAAGTGGAGCCTTACAGCTCAGGAAGACTTCTAGGACTAGCACCGTACTCTCCGCAACTGAACCCACTCACAGATATTTGGAGTATCATTAAGGCACACATTAAACGAGCCGTGAAGCGGCGATATTCCGAAATGCTCCGAGGGGATCTGGATGGCGTACTGAGCAAGACTGAATGGAGGATGCAGTTCTTGGAGCAGGTTGTTGTAGAAGCACATGCCTGCGTGACGCTGCACCATTTGTTAACAAATGGTGCAGAAGGTACGGAATACCTATACACCTGCTTTGCACTTAATCCATCTGTAATCCGTGTAAAAGCACTGCTATATTTCTTGTTAACGTTCACTGGCATTTTTCCTTAAAAGCAATGTGAGGCTACCCCAAGTAGGGTACATCCTTTCTTTTGGTCGGAATTGTCTCTAGCTCTGCGTAGGTTCACTCGGAGATAGCAATAATTACTGGAAACTACGATTTCAGTGAGTTCTCGCTGCAGTGACAGACGACCTGTTGTTAACCGGTCGTTATGTGGTACATTGAGAGCTACCGAGAGTGGGAAGACATGTCACACGCCATTCCAACTAACTTAGGCAAAATTGTGCACGTTCATGGGCGTAGACCATAGATACTGGTTACCATAAGCGTCAGTGATTTGCTGTATGTTCAATGAATATGACCCGGTCAGGAGTCCTTCCATCAGAGTGGGCTATGGTCAAAGTTCATCTGATGCTCGCCAGCACTCTACCTAGGGGAATGTGGCCACCAGTCTCACCAACGCAGGGCGAGACTGGCGACAAACTCGGTCTGTTTACACAAACAGGGTTTTAGCCGCCTAATTGCAGAAGCCTCAGTGAATTGAAGCAGGCGGCGACGCTCTGTTGTTTGATTAGGCTAAATGATTCACGAGGGTTTTCACAGATGGTGCACTTTAGCATGTGCCGGAAGATCGAACTGGCAGGCAGCGTTTGACCATTCGCGACCAGGTTTCGAGGAATATGCTCTGAAATCCTTGTGGATAGTGTTCGCTCAGTTCGGCCAACATACTCGCCACCGCAAGTACAGTGAAACAGGTAAATGATTGAGACGGTAATTCGAGAGTCCGGTTTGTCCAAGTTGGATATGAACAGCCACTTGTTACGTTGGTGCAAAAGTACAAGCTCAGCGGCGTAATAATACGTTTGCATAGATTGATGGTGACGGTATCGGAATCTCTGGTAATTTTGGTCGTATTCGAATGGTTGCGTTAGTTTCTACTACTCGCGTTCGCCTTCTAGTGCCGTGCTGTGAACTGCTCTGGATATCCGTTTTCATGCAATATCGAGCAAATTCATTGTAGCTACAGAATTCCCCTCCCGGATTAGACCCAAGCGATCATAAACTACCCCTTGCCATCATCTGTCAACATCCAACGCCGATTTCTCGGCATAGTGAACTAGTACGGCAGATTCACACCCAACTGTGTGGACGTCCTTTACATAAACGGTCCCAAACTCACTGTTGCTGATGCGTTATCGCGGGCTCATCTGAATCAGGTTTCAACGACACCCATCGAAATGCAGTGAATATCTGCCGCACAAGCCAATTATCCTGGGCTTATCCAACTCCGATAAAATGACTCACTGAAATACGAGCATTTACCACATTTACGAAGCATAAGCCCGTTACTTTTGCTTCTCGTGGTTCCTCTGATCGTTTCTCACCTCGAGAAATTCGTCCGTTGGATTACATAACACAGATTGCCACGGACATTCGATACATTGATGCCGCTCACAGTGTTGTAGTCGACACATTGTCCGGCATTGGTCTTCACGAGGTTTCGTGTCAAGCAATCAAGCTAGAAGACATTGCTGGCCATCAAGAAACAGATGCTGGGTTTGAGCAGTTGAACTCAAATCCTTCTAGTAAACTTTCTCAACTGCCTGTTTTCAACTCGGACTCGCTAATTTGCTGTGATAAAGCCACGGGAAATTCTCGACCATTCATTTCGTAACAGTATCGACTAGCTGAGTTTGACCACTTGTATGGAATCTCTCATCCGTGCAGCCGCGCTATCATAAAGCAGATCACGGATCGCTAAGTCTGGCGCAGCATGCGCTTTGATATCTAGCAGTGGGCAAAACACTGTCTTACTTTTCAGAATAGCAAGATACGTCGCCACACGATTACTGATCCTGCAACCTTTTCTCTGCCCGACGCTCGATTAAAGCCTGTCCATATCGACATCGTTGGATCTCTACCGCCATCCAGCGGTTTTATTTACATATTGACATGTATCGTTCGCTTCATATGTCGGCCACACGCCGTGCAGCTGCGAGAAATCTCAGTCGAGACGGTGGCACGAACTTTTACCGAAACTTGGATATCCATATTTGGCACCCGTCACTATCACCATGGATAGAGGACCCCAATTTAATTCTGCACTGTTTCGCGACCTTAACCGCATGCTTGACTGTTCTCCTTTACGCACGACAGCATACCATATTACTGCTAACGCTTTAGTCGAGTATATTCACCGCCACCTCAAAGCCGCACTCACTGAGACGCAATCGAATATCCAGTGGTCGGAGCGTTTACCGATCATTCTGCTCGGTATCCGCAACGCTGTAAAGGAGGATGTCGGTTGTTGTCCCACGTCATTAGTCTTCGGTGCAACAATGAGACTTCCTGGAGAATTAGTACTAGATTCCATGGTCACCGGCGAAGTCGATCCTACCTCAGGTGTTGCACGATTGGAACAATACTTCAGCGCCATTCTTCCAACCAAACTGCGATTAACTTCTCGAAACCACCACATTCACCCCGACTTGCACACATGCCCCTTCGTTTTCGTACGGATCGATGCGGTTCGCGAGCATTTGACACCGCCTTACGAAAGCCCTTTCAAAGTCATTGCTTGTAAAGAGACCTATTTCGTATTGGCCAGAAATCGTTCCAAAGACTCCGCAGTGTGGACCGCCTGAAACAAGTTTACCTATAATTACAGTTACCGCAACAGACTCCCACCACTGACGCTGAGCAAACTCCGCCACAGAGCACTCCACCCACCCAACCGATGTGTGGCTCCAGTGTTTCCTCTCCTCCCAACCAGCACTTGTCGCAAACTCAGACACACAAAAGCGTATAAGTTTTGGATGTGCAGTTATTGATCCTTCTAAACTAGCTATTCACGTCAGATGGCACTTATCGAGCGTTCATTTTTTTGACTCAAGCTCTAGAGGGAGGGGAATTCTGTAGCTACAATGAATTTGCTCGATATTGCATGAAAACGGATATCCAGAGCAGTTCACAGCACGGCACTCGAAGGCGAACGCGAGTAGTAGAAACTAACGCAACCATCCGAATACGACCAAAATGACAAGAGATTCCGATACCGTCACCATCAATCTATGCAAACGTTTTATTACGCCGCTGAGCTTGTACTTTTGCACCAACGTAACAAGTGGCTGTTCATATCCAACTTGGACAAACCGGACTCTCGAATTACCGTCTCAATCATTTACCAGTTTCACTGTACTTGCGGTGGCGAGTATGTTGGCCGAACTGAGCGAACACTATCCACAAGGATTTCAGAGCATATTCCTCGAAACCTGGTCGCGAATGGTCAAACGCTGCCTGCCAGTTCGATCTTCCGGCACCTGCTAAATTGCACCATCTGTGAAAACCCTCGTGAATCATTTAGCCTAATCAAACAACAGAGCGTCGCCGCCTGCTTCAATTCACTGAGGCTTCTGCAATTAGGCGGCTAAAACCCTGTTTGTGTAAACAGACCGAGTTTGTCGCCAGTCTCGCCCTGCGTTGGTGAGACTGGTGGCCCCATTCCCCTAGGTAGAGTGCTAGCGAGCATCAGATGAACTTTGACCATAGCCCACTCTGATGGAAGGACTCCTGACCGGGTCATATTCATTGAACATACAGCAAATTACTGACGCTTATGGTAACCAGTATCTATGGTCTACGCCCATGAACGTGCACAACTTTGCCTAAGTTAGTTGGAATGGCGTGTGACATGTCTTCCCACTCTCGGTAGCTCTCAATGTACCACATAACGACCGGTTAACAACAGGTCGTCTGTCACTGCAGCGAGAACTCACTGAAATCGTAGTTTCCAGTAATTATTGCTATCTCCGAGTGAACCTACGCAGAGCTAGAGACAATTCCGACCAAAAGAAAGGATGTACCCTACTTGGGGTAGCCTCACATTGCTTTTAAGGAAAAATGACAGTGAAACTTAACAAGAAACATAGCAGTGCTTTTACACGGATTACATATGGATTAGGTGCAAGGCAGGTGTATAGGTATTCCGTACCTTCTGCACCATTTTTGACAATGGTGCAGCGTCACGCAGGCATGCGCTTCTACAACAACTTGCTCCAAGAACTACATCCTCCATTCAGTCTTGCTCAGTACGCCATCCAGATCCCCTCGGAGCATTTCGGAATATCGCCGCCTCACGGTTTGTTTAATGTAGATCTTAATGACACTCCAAATGTCTGTGAGTGGTTTCAGTTGCGGAGAGTACGGTGCTAGTCCTAGTAGTCTTCCTGAGCTGTAAGGCTCCACTTGGAAGATGCGCTCCAGATCGGCGTGACAGGTTCGTCGCATCTATCCATAGATTGGTCGCCTGCCCAACACTGATTGGCGAAACCTCACTTATGAGTTGCACAACCTCAGAAACCTTGCTTAGATCTAAGAAAATGCATGTATATACACTAAGTTCCAAAGACCCCTCTGTGAATTAACCGAACTTCGGGTTCGTCAGTTTGCAAATGCTTGGAACTTAATTTTCATTAGTCAAAGTGCGTTGCACCAAGAAGTGGCTGATGCTGAAGTTCAGAGAGCAGGAGATTTCCTCATCCACGCCCACTAGATTTAGGACAGCAAACAAGACGTCCATATTTGACCTTTTACTCACAAATCATGGGCTCAGTTTTGATGAGTTATTGATGTAGAGTTCATTAGGTCTCAGCGACCGGTTAATTATAACTTTTAATTATGCTTGGTATACGGGTTATCCATCTAAACCCACGGAATTAACTTATCCAACCACAAGCTACTACGTCTTGAGAGAACTCGTCGAGGTATCAGCTTGGGAATTCTCCAACACCAGTAGCCTTGATAACGTTTAGACGAAATTGTTTGGAAAGGGGCTGTTACATGGTCAACAAGGCATCAGAGACCAAGCCCCTTCGTTCCATAAAAGTGCCGTCAATTCTTAGAGGTGGACTCAAAGTGCATCGCGAAAAGGGATGCAGAATGGTGTCTACAAGGTTAACCCCGACTCAGGAGGTTAGGGCAATTTCCTGACCAATCGCAACTACTGCACTGCACTTGACCGTGATACTCAAGTAACTTATCAACTGTGCCTAGCCAAATAGCTTCTGGCAGACCAAAATTACTGCATAGACATTCAACATTCTTCTTAATGTAAAGCATGGCCACCTTCCACTTTTCACAAGAGCCAGAAGCATATAAACCGCCGGAGAAACAACCCATGACTTGTGGCCACAATACACCAAAATTTTTGAACTCGTAACTTCCACCTCTCACACATGATCAACCACAGTAACAACTCAAGGAATTAAACATTAATTTTTTAACCCAGCAATTGTGTTAACGAAGGAACTCTCACTGCGTAATCATAGCTCTCCGGGAGTAGACATCATCCCCTCGAAAGAAGTGAAGAACCCGTTTACCAAGCTAACTGAACCACTACCGCAGTCCTTCCAAAGATGCTTCGAGGAACAACATGTACCCGTTATGTGGAAGCGTGGTATTAAAAGCCGAAATGCTAAAAGCGGTAGCCGTTAAAAGCCTGCAAATTACCGCCCAGTGACTTGCCTAACAGTGCTTGAGAAGTTGCATGTTGTCGTCGCTGACGCCCTAATGGACGGCCTAGAAAATTGCAGTATCTTGGCATCGGAGCAACATAGATTTCAGCAACACCGGTCATGTACCACCAACCTGCTGATTTCATGAGTTAGTTGGACGAAAGCTGCTGACCTTAGGGTCAGAGTTGACGTCATCTAACTAGTCCTCTCCAAAGCTTTCAACCACCTGGATCGCCGCACCGTACTTTACATGCTGAGGAGCTACAGATTCGAGGATCTTGATTTTGGCAACTTAATTCAACAACGGAGAGTTCAACTACTTGTTAAAAATCATTCTTTAACCCGACTGATATAGCATGTGGTGCATCACAATGCTCGGTGCTGGGACCGTGCCTGCTCTATGTGTTTAGCAACGACCTGGCATGAGTTATCTCCTCCAACTTCCTGTTTTCGCCGATTACGTCAGGATATGGTGGAATATTTATAAGAACGAAAACTACGAGCTACTCCAAACCGACCTAGATAGCACTTATAAATTAGCAACGAGAAATCTACTTTAGCTGAACATAGCTAATTGCAAGATGATCCATCTGTGTTACCAGCCAATGTGCATGTTACGCTTGGAGACCAAATGTTGCTCAAGGTATCACAACTGCGTTATGTAGGTTTACTGGTACAGGACGATCTTGGATGTTAAAAACAGACAGAGAAGGTATGAGAACTGGTAAGCAACACTTAGCGCTCTTCGCAGGGCCTTAGGTGAGTTCGACCCCAATCTTCCTAAAAAGGCTTAACGCCCATTTACGACAGCGCGTGTAATACACCATCTAAGCGTGGCGGCCATGGCAAAAACGGAATCTCCTTGTTCTTGAGACTCCTCAACGAAGGGCAACCAAGAATGTCAGTGGCGTCTTACATCTGCACTACCTGCTTAAACTGAAGTGTATAATAATGTGCCCAAGTCAAAATCGGCGTTTACAGGGTGATCTCAAAATGGCTTAACCAACTCGGAAGAAATCCAATCACATTTGACACCCGTTACTTGAACTGAAAAGCACCAGTAACCTAAGAGGTCATCCTTCGAAACACGATAAAATATAGCCGGCTGGAATGCCGTAGAAAATTTATTTTTACTCCGAGTGTGTCAGCCGTGGAACGCCCTACACATGTATGTTACTTCTGCCACAATCCAGCGATATTTAACCCCTTTGTACACAGATAAATAGTTTGATCCAAAAAGTTATCTTTCTTGATGTTTGCTGGCTTTGCGCGCTTTGTAGGAGGAGAATTAACGGCTTCTGCAGTTATCGTTAGAACATAGCCAGATTCCGTGACTGTTGTGGATATGCTTGGTCTTCCCACAGATCTGCATGGATTTTTGCGGTCGTGTTTTCGTTAAAGCTTCGGTAACTGCGCTTTTGAAATAGAGCTGATGTAAGTTTTGATTTCTTGGTTTGTCAATTATAATATTAATCTCTTTATACTTCAGCCATAAACGTACAAGTGCGAAGTCCACAAAGTGAACAATCATTCGTACAGTCTTTATATTGTTTTGGCCTAATTCTGTACAATGAACAATGATTAATCACGAGTAAAATATCAGGTGCTTGACATGTCCCGTAGGGTGTATAGCGTGAAAAAAGGTAGATCAAGGGATAATGGAGACGTCAGTTCGGGCGAGTACAGATTTAACTGCCTGTCATATAAAGGGAGTTTGAAATGAATGAAAGAGGAGTAGTTATTGATCACATAATAGGTGAGAAAAAAATTAAAACGATAGCAAGGACAATACTTACTCGTGTGCAACTATCTTGGGTCGACAGGATACAGAAATCCAGTTTCTATAGTAGTAGCGTTTATCAAATTTGTGCAAGAGGTTTGGAGTGACTCATTCTCTGTCTGCTGTACATTAGTGCCAGCATCTGGTGGTCATGGGATGTAGCACGTAGTGTAAATGTGACAGAGAATCGTCAAGACGTTTTTTGAAAAGAGATAGGGTGGGTGCATTAATTGCATGTTCCGGGAGGGCGTTCCAAGGCTGTGACACTCGAAGGGAGAAATAGTTTCCTTGACATTCCAGGCGGCTGTACTGTGTGACCGGCTTACACCGATGACCTCTTAGCGGGGTGTTTTGACTGAGTATTAGAAGGGAATGGCATGCGTGGTTGGGGTTTCTCAGGATCAGGTACACCATTATGAGATTGCTCCTTAGACGCCGATAACGTCCACTGTATATTTTGAGAGTCTTCAGCCTGAGTGGGTAGGGGAGGCTGGTCAAACCTCTGAAGCTCTTCGTTGCCCTACTTTGTGCAGTATCGAGCGCGGTGAGATGGTGCTTGAGCCAGGTTTGCCAAGCTTGAATAGCGTATTCCGCGTGCGGCCTCAAGTATGCACTAAGCATTTTTCGAAGGGTCAAACTTCCGGAAAGCTCTGCGAAGAAGGCCGTGGTACTGGTTTGCTTTCTTAGATGCCTTTTCAGTCTGCCTCAAACAACCGAGGTCATCTTGAACTATCACACTGAGATCTCACTCGTGAGAAGCCGGCTGTAGAATTTGTGGTCCTAGGCGGTACTTGTGCATACTCCTGTGCCATTTGCTGAGAACTTTGCAATTAGTGATGTTGAAGTGCAGCATGTTCTCGATGGACCATGTGTACACTTTCTCCAGGTCCTCCTGTAACATTGTGCGATCCTCCACTGCAGCTATAGTACGCCATACCTTTAGATCAGTAGCAACTAGCAAACAGTTGGAAGGTAGCACGCTTTGGGGATCATTTATGAAAACTAGGAACAGGCGGGATCCAAGTAACTAGCCTTGAGGTACGCCGCACTGAACCTCGATGGATTCCGACAGGTTGCTTCTAACCCTCACATTCAGGTGACGTTGCACGAGAAAGTCTCCTATACAGCCCAGAACAGGATCGCCGATTCCATATTTCTGGAGTTTGTGGAGGAGAATGCGATGGTCTAGACGGTCGAATGCCTTTGAGAAATCCAAATAGGCCACGTCGACTCCTACACTATCGTCCACAGATTCCGTCCAGCTTGCACGAACCATCAACAGATTAGTGGTACAGGAGGGATTTTGGCGAAATCCGTGCTGCTCCGGAACGAGCATTTTGTGGTTCTCTAGGTATCCCATCAAAGCCTCAGCTACGATGGACTCCATAATCTTGGAGATCACAGGAACTAGTGTTATCGAGCGATAATTTGTTGGTTCAGCACGACTGCCACTTTTGTAGATTGGCGTAATGATTCCGTGCTTCCACATCGTGAGGACGTGCATCTCGTTCATACATCCTTGAAAGAAAAATGCTAGTGGTCCTGCCAAAATCATGGCAGCAACTTTCAACGCCTTCGGGCGAATGCCATCAGCGCCCGGGGAGCTGAACTCGCGCAGAGACATCAGCCTTTTCAGTACGGCTGTGGAGGTGAACTATATGTGATTAAACCCTGATGGCGGCGTTATCTGCTTAGGCAGGATGTATGATGATTGCACGCTTTGGTAGGTACGGCCAAATTGTTGTCCAAGAACGTTGGCCGCCTCTTGTAGGGTTTGGGCTACCCGCTTGCTGTGTGCAGAGCAGGAATATCGCGCTTTACACGGCGCAAATTGTTTACTTGTCGGTATGGCAGTTTGGGATTGGAGCAAAACTTTTCCACTAGACCTTATCGGTCCTTAAGTTTATCCTCCCGGACGAGTTTGACACAGTGGTTTCTTTGTATTTTGTAGACATCCCAGGCATGGTCGTTCGGGGAGGCTATGTAGGTGTGCCATGCCAAGTCCCTTAATGCCATGCATTTACGTGTCCTGCTCCTTACGAAATACTTCATCCTTTTACTCCGGCAGAGTTTGGTTTCAGATATCCTTGCCACGAGCTTGGTAAATATGTTGAGGAATTCTCCGCAAGCCATGTCAGGTGTTAATTCAGCTAAGAACGACCAGTTGGTTGCATCAATGAGGTCGGACAGGTCGTCATAGTTGGTTACGACATGATATTCCTCGGCATGCTCTTTAAGATAATCCGCGTAGCACATGTAATGAAACACTAGCGTCGCATGATCACTGCGGCCCAAATGAGTATCGGTTATCACTCTGTCGACCATCAGTTCTTCATTGGTGAATATTCGGTCCAATATGGATGGCCTGTTAGTTTTCCTGAACCTGGTGGGCGTAGTGACGTGGTCATAAAGCGGGAAATCTGAAACCAGATCTTATAAATCTGCTTTGAATTGCTCTCCTGGCGTGACCTTGGATTCTAGACCATGTACGTTGAAGCCGCCGGTGACTAGACTGTGATTGTACTTCCTCTTTAGGACTTGCCTCAACGCAGCCATCAAATTGCAATCCATCTCTGGAGTGGACGATGGTGGGTGTTAAACAACAACCAATAGGCCAAGATCGGTCCCTCTCAGCCGGAAATTACAACAAACGGCGTCAGATACCTAGGTTTTCGAATCATTTATGGGTTCGCATTGCATTTTGTCACGAAAATAGAGGGTTACCACACCACCTTTGCTGGTTCAATCCTTCCGGACAACGGACATGCCCATTAGTTCGATTTCAGCATCCGTTAGCTCGCAGCGCAACCACGTTTCGGTGACAGCGATGAGGTTCCAAGCTGCTGACACGTTTCGAAGTCTTAATTCGGCTAATTTACTGAGTAGACCTTGGGCATTTTTGTACATGCATGAGAGCTTCTCGGAGACAAAGAGTGTGTTAGATTGGTTGGATGAAGCAAGCGAGTTTACGCCGACCAATAAAGAGTCACCGACTAATCGTTTTCTGGATGGGTTGCATACTCTCTAGAAGTATTTGATATATAAGCAGGTATCAGAAGCCCCGGATCCCGGTGTTTGCTCGTGCTCTGCTGTGCCCCTCCGGATATTATGGGTTCTGTTGAAACCGTCCCCGAGTAGGATCCTGCCGTTGGCGTTTTCATTAAAAGTTGTGCCTCTACTGAACTGACATTAGAAGGTGCTGGTGTTCTTGCTGGTTTCAGACGAATTTCTGTTGGCAAACTGCGACGGGATTCAGTCCATTTCGCTAGTAGGGTTTGTACCACTTGTTCTGACTGCAATACAAGTTTTAACAACCTGGGACCGCACCCCTTATAATTTGGTGATATGGGGATCCTTATCAACGAGGTGACCATCACATTTTCGAGAGAAAGAACCTCCCGGATGTAGTGCCATTGCTCCTGGTCGTGCATCTGAGCATCGCCGTTAGAGGAAACTGTAATCTCAGGAACACCGTGAGCAACCACTGTTATCTTATCTTGACTTTTTATGTACCTCTCCTTGTTAGCGGGACCCACTAAACGTACTTTCCAAGCGATTTCGGGTAGTAATCGCACTCCACTTGAGTCGTTGCGGAGACGATTCGCAGACAGCAGAACGGTCTCAGTCTCGTCCGTAGAGTTTAGTGTTGCCCGAAGTAACCGGGGTTCGCCGTAGTGCAACGCGTTTGGGTGACGCGAGATTCTTTTTAATGTCGTGGGATTAGCATGGACACCGATCGACTACAGATGAAACCCCAGATTTCGATCCTCCGTCAACTTACCCTTAATTGTATTGGATTTGGTTTCGGGGACATTTGTGCATACAAGGTTTAGGGCATCGTGGTTGCGCCTGGTGGCTACTGGTTTTGGATTTGGAGGCTTAGTATCCGGTGTTTTTGGTGAATTTGTGAACGGCACTGATGGGTGCCATCCGTGCTGCGACACTTCTGTCTTCTCTAGTCCGGCCACAAAGGTTACCGTTGCTCTTTCCGGTATTTGGTTGGCGGCAACCGATGCGTACTTTGCCGGGTTGTTCACTATTGCTGGTTGACTGTAGCTTACGGTCTCTCGTGTTGCGAACAGACTGCTAGGTGCAGCACACAGTACAGAAGTTGAGGCAGGCGCGCTGCAGGCACTGATTTCACTTATAGGAGGGAGAGAGAATGGAGTTGATGCTGCTGGAGGCTGAGTCGTTGGGGTTCGGTTGATAGCCTGGCTCGCTTCTTCGGCCTGACTAGTGAGTTCGGGGTGTTATTTTCACTCACAAGTGCAGGTCCGTTTCCTTCCATGGGTGTAACTCGGGCGCTCACCAGTTGCTCGACCGCTTCGGTTAGTCTTTCACACCTCGTCAGTAGCATAGATAGACAGCTAACAAATGGGATAGATTTGCATACTTGGCAGAACCAAACCGCCTCTACGGTGTTTGATTTGTCGACCCCTTCCAATCCAGGTAGTGTGACAGAATTTCAAACACATGGTACACGCTAGACCATTTCTTACCACTTTAGCACACCATTCGCATTTGCTCTTCATACGAGACATGTTCACAGTAGGCGTGCTGTTTTAAGGAGTAGCATGAGGACATAGATACTGACGCACCTTTGCATGGCTATCAGCGCTGGTTTGAGGTCAGCGGGTTCAGGCGTGTCGCGGCCAGTTGAGTTACACACTCCTTAAGGTAGATAGGCGACGTGCGGGCTATCTATCCAGCCGTTAAGTGCGTAGACCGCGATGCAGCGCAGGATTGAGGTAAAGCAAGATGACTTGGAAAATACTGTCTAATGACAAGAGTGGCTGTTCCAAGGGCGGACCAAATTGATGAATATCGCTATGTACAGCGATTCGAAGGAAAGAAATTAAGCTGTTTGGGTTACTCTCAAAAAGATCTTTTAAATAAGACCACAAGAGTTCTTGTGCGACGAGAGGACAAATAAATCCTCCGATAAGGTTCAAATACGGTTGCCTTCGAAGTTGCAAGAGCACAGTTTGCTGGTGATCCGCAAATGATAGATGCAATAGATGAACAGTGGTAGGAGGAGCTCGCGGAGCCAAATCGAATGATAGCACGTAGGTCTCCGTGAGAATAAATCCAAAGATTTAGAGGCGAATAACGCAGGAGGACATCTTTTGCGACCGCTTGGTGATCGAAAAGTAAATACGAATAGCTAACTTATCTATGCCTCCTGTGTTTTCACTGTAAACGTTGACACATATTTTCTTCCCAATTGAATAAATTACTTTCTGCTATCATTCCACCGACATACACGGTCCATCTATACAATGCCCAAAAATTTGGACGCAAGAGAGACAGCCGTGTTGTCCACCCACCTGACTACACAGATATCTCCATCTGTTGATAACTTGCTTTCAGAAGACGCACGGCCATCCATGCGGCGATCATTCTCTGACATCAACGGACATCACATTACACGGTTACCACTCACAGAACCTAGTGAGTGAAAAACCAACCTTTTCTGTTCGCTGATAAGATTCATCCCAGCGATGCAGTTGTCAAAGCAAAGCTTGCAATTTTTCTGTCGAGTGATACTTTCTGACAGTCTCAGAACAAATGCTGCATCAAGACTCAAATGTTTTGTAGCTGCAAATGCATCTGTTCTTGCGAATTGATAAACTTCGTATTCGATGGCCCTTCCTAAGTTTCCACATCTGACAAAATTCTTGGCCCCCACTGGGCTTGGTTTTCTTTTAATGTATTGTTTTGCTGGCATTCTTCAAGTAAACGACATCAATGGCTCATCAACTGTCTTTAACTCTTCTCGGGGTAGCTTCAGACAACGAGCGCACAGGATGTGATAAGAGGCTCCAACTCCCAAGATTTATTTTTTCTCTGCGATGGATTTTGCGCAGCATTAATGTGGATGGTATTTCGCATTTGCGAGTGCCATTTGACCGTTATGTCTGCAACTGCGTTCACACCTGTAGCTCTTTCCAATACATACGGATCCTTGGAAAGCCAGCATCACAGCTGAGATACCGAAAAGTTTTCGCTTTTCAGTAGCCGTTGCATCTAAACTCTTCTTGGTTTTATTCACGTGATTAATATTTGTCTTTCCTACAAACCTAACAAAAACTTTGGGTCTGAAGTATTGCGAGAAGTATTGTGATGGTGAAGTGAAGCCATTACCTAACCTTATGTTTCTGATTTATGTGTCCTGGGTCAAATCCATATATAGGCGATCGCCATTTCATGCTAGCTTTCTTTGGCTTTGAGCATATGTGTATTCCTTCTGGATAGCATAACTGTTAGATTGTTCACTATATCCTTCTTCACCGTCATCGATTGTACTTCTATCATCGTTTTCACCACATGTCGAATCCCTTCCGACAAGAGTAAATCCCTCATCCTCTGTATCATCAGATAAGGTTAACTCTATATCGGATTCATTTAAACGCTGCAGCAAGTCATCCATTGTCAAAATATTATTGTGTCAGATGAAATGTAATTAAAAGAGATGCTGATTTCTTAGTTTTTACAATTACAACTCCCGTAGCAAGTAAAGTGACACAAGTGTTAACCATTGAAAAAATTATTCAAGTTGCAATTCTCAGTAAAAATGTGCCTAAAAAATTAAGTAAAACTTCTATATGCAACAAGTCGCTTTCATGCTCAGATACACAAACTCTTAATCTATTCCGTTACAGGGTGTAACTTTGTGCACAGCACTGCAAAAACTTAATTACTGCATAATATACTATTCTTAGAAATTAGTATCCTTAGAAATTATACTACAATAGAAATTATTTTATTTGGCATGCGCACTGAGCATATTCACTTAAAAACAGGTGTTGTTGGTAAGACACGATAAACCAAGTAGCGTCGTTTTCTCTGAGACGCTACTTTGAAATTAAAATTAATGTATAAGTGTAGAAACCGTCAAAATTTTTCGAAAATAGATATTTATGACTGTGTACACACAAGGAGGTTCAAATGTTTACGAAAATAATATTGATGGTGTAAAATAATTTTGTATGCGTGTGTACATTTGTACACATTGTGTGCCAAGGGGTTACAAAAGGACTAGACGAAGCGTTGTCGCATCAGCATTTCGTTTCATAACTTGTTAGCCAGGAGGCTACAAAATATAATCAAACGGTGTGTTTCCAAACTCTCAAACAAGGGAATTATGGATTTCTATTTTTCATATGCGAACATTTCCGTCCCTCTACATAATTCTATGGTCAGTGCAACAAAACACTTTTCACTTTATCATGCATATTTATTTTCGCAAAAAATTTTATCCCTCGGGACTTGATAAGCATTGCTTTTTACCCGTGACACACGATTGTTCCATTGGCTTGTATTTCAAGCATAAACTGCTGATGTGTTGCGAGCTGTAGCGAAAAATGTCTTGATTCGACGTTCACAATGATCAATTAATGTAATTGATAGCGCTACCATTTGGTTCATCTGTGTATATTTGCGGGCAACAGGTTTATAGCTGAATGCATCGAGTTTCCCAAATGCATCATTAATATCAACGTAAAAGCAGATTGCCTGCAAACCAATGACACCAGCGCGAGAACATTCACAACATTCTAAAACACATTCGCGGTCTTCTTATTTCCCTCTTTTACCTTTATTGGATACTGGATTTCACGGTTTGGTGGAATACAGCATTATAGTCTGAAGTATACAACCTACTTCTTCACGCAAACCGGCTTTCATTAGCTCCTCTACAAGCATGCTTACGTTCAATGTTAAATCAGGTTACATTGCGTATGTAATATTTCGCCCAGGTAACTCAAATAGCCTTTACCAAAAATTGATGCAGAATATTGAGAGTGTCAAGTGTATTTAAACTAATCTAGGCTAAAGTGCTTATACTAACTAACAGTACTGAAATACGGACAAACGACAGAGCATAATACAACTTCGTCTGGTCGTCTAGTTGTGTCCGACATTAGACCAATAACGTCGTCACGGGATAATCGAATCAATCCTGTACACACATCTGTGACTGCCCAGTAGGACTTCGATTTTTTCTACCGTAAACAGTTAAAACCAACAAATACCGGGTTAAGTTTCTGGCAGTCACCAGGGAAACACAAAAGTATTTGGTAGTACTTGGTAGTAGTAGTATTTGGTAGTAGTAGTAGTAGTAGTAGTAGTAGTAGTAAATGACCTAAGCAGAGTGAAGTGATTCCTTTACGACAAATACGACAACCACAAAAAGAAAATGGTGAAGTAGGGTTGATACCTATGGCGCTTCGTTTGCTCGTAGATAATTTGTTTAAGTATCTCACTTCCGTCTTTATGGATGCGGTAGCGCGAAGAAGCTAAGTTCGGTCAGCAGCGGAGGGGAAGTCGAAGCTTATAACACCACTCTGTCGGTAGCAACATTTATCGAGCCAAAGGGTTGATGCAGTAAAGGATAGAGTTTAGGGGGTCCTAAAACTTGGGGTAATCACCCCCGAAGGGGTACAATGGCCGTTTATGGGGGTAAATATTACTATGAGGATTCGGTCAGCAATCGGTCGCGAAACAAGCTTAATAACAAAAGCACATGTACCAAAACATGTCGTTAACAACCTATGCACTTCGGTTAGTCAGCAGTGACCAGTCATAAGTCCCTGCAACTATCAGCTCCCGCGTCTATCCTTGTTCTTTTGAGTCAGGCAGTCGTCCGCCAGGTCGAGATAGTATTGAAGCATTGGTCAAACGACCAGGTGAGGTCATGCGCGGATGGTAACAACTTAGAAGGGTTAAACTGGGCGATTAGTGTTTATGACGTGTCGATACCGAGAGGTGGTGGGCCGCTATCATGCAGGAATGAATTGGTATGGAGGAATGCAACGCATGATAAACCACTGACATCTATTCATGTTTGATAATAAATCACACACGAATGGGCCATAAGATCCCTTGAATGGAGATAACTGCGCACGTTTGGTAGCGCACAGAAACCCTGCATTTGGGGTTGCAAATAAGGCAGAAACAGCAAATTGGACATTAAAGATTATTAGGTGTTGG
Source organism: Dicrocoelium dendriticum (assembly GCA_944474145.2). Taxonomy (NCBI): domain Eukaryota; kingdom Metazoa; phylum Platyhelminthes; class Trematoda; order Plagiorchiida; family Dicrocoeliidae; genus Dicrocoelium; species Dicrocoelium dendriticum. The sequence continues at coordinate 23,519 of CALYDF020000436.1, read as the reverse complement.
GTTGATCACATTTTACGCAATTGATTTTGACGAGAACTAATGGGAGATGAGTGATTTAATTCAATGGTTTTGATATCAATAATAATGAGTTCAACTGCACACGTTTAGCATAACGTCACCTGCATTAAATCATGAATATATATATATATATATATATATATATATATAACTTAGTGCAGTAGAACGACATTCGAGCAAACCGAAAATACTATTACCAGAACATGAAGAAGATGAGTTTATGACAAACTCATGTTGATTTCAGGTGTTGCGAATCCAAGGCAAATTTGATCGATGCGAATTCCGTGAACTGCTCAAAAGGGCGGTTTCTCAGGTGCCGGAGAAGGCACAATTGTATGCGGAATAGAAGCACCATGAGTATGTTCCCATTCAATTTACTAATCCAGGCCAATAAGGCGGCGTATGTGGTACGTTTGTCTGCGTGATGAGTAATCTTGCATTTCAGAAGTAGATGTTGCTTGAGTTCCCCTGTGCGGATGCGCCTGATGTGAATGTTGACAAGGTGCCTACCTGTCTATTACCCACTACCTCGTCCATACTGTCTCCAGGAGACAGTTGGTCGTCGCTGGAGGGGACGGAGTGCACCGTCCTCGTGACGGTGCTAGGCTCAAAGAGTGGTTCCATGCAATCTGTGTGGAACGGGCTACGGTCCAGCCACCGCCTCGTGTACGTCTGGTGTGTATGGTTTCCCAATTAGGCCGGAATGCTTCCGATCTGCTTGTTGAAGGAGTGTGGGCCGGCTCCGTTGATGAAACGTGGCTCCCATCCGCATGCCTCCCGGTCTTATTCCTTCGGGTTTACACTGGATATGGGGTGTGTGGGTGGAACTATGGGTGGTGCAGCGCAAGCCACCCATGGTCCCCTTTGTAGGCGCAGGCGTCCTGTGACTGTCCCCATGGACGTCACAGTGACAGGCAAATCCGGATACGGACGCCGCCAAATCATGCATGTGCAAATACCATTATTTGCCCCATGCTGTGACTGATGTTGCATTCATGATGCTTCTTCACCGCAGTTGGGCTACACCACGTTACCTATGAACATACACCCTTTAACCTAATTATGTCGACTTCTTTTACTTTGAATTGCTCAGTACTCTCTCGATCTCTCCGCCGCACATACTACTGCGGTCTCCTTCATATGCCTGGTCGTGACATACTCTTGGTCCAGCGCAGCGTTATGTCTGAGGTGCTCTCAATGGCCGAGAATGATGCAGAATTACTACGACGCTCAAGTGCAGTGTTCCATGCATCCTGATGGATAGATGATGCGAATCAAATCTATGCCAACATGCGTGGACCCACAAGGATACCAGTAGTGAGCCAGCCGGAAAGGAGGTAACGTTTGAGTTTACCGGTAAATTGTCGTTTATTGCGCACTTACTATTCGACATGCAAATGCTCGTAACACGGAAAGTTTGGCTGTTATTCTTACCGACAAATGGAAATGGTACACATTCACCTTATTAGGGTTCTTGAGGATAAATGTTCTCTCATTGGAATGGTGATGTATGATGCACAACTGGTGAGCGCACCTGATTCCAGTGCATTGGCGCGAACATTCCGCAGTTGTTAAGGGTCCGCTGACTACAACCTCAATAACCAGACGCATGAATACAGGTTACCATGCATTCTAGGAGTTTTCCTTCCTAGGTGGTGTCAGTATCCCCACACAGTGACTGGAGCTCAAATGCATGGGAACATGTTTGTTCTTCTCGAACGACAGTGCTTTGCAATCTCAATCACCAGGGTCACACAATCCACGCAGCCAGAATAACAATGGTATTGGGAATGATCTTGATTAGACATCAAGCGTCCATGTGAGTGTTGCTCATGTGCAATGTCCGCAAAACATAGGCCCTGTTCTAAATGCCTAGTTGAAGGGCCACAAACGTGTGTGTGTGTGTGTGTGTGTGTGCATATGTGCATGTGCGTGCTTATGTATGTGACGGATTCCAAGGAACACTCATAAATCCCTTCGATTGGTCGCCCATCCTCAAGCATACCCATCTTAAATGCCGGCGGTAATGGTGACGTCGCTAGCGTACATGGGTCGCGTTAACTCCTGGGTACCAAGCGGTTGCTGCTTACAATATTCCACACTCGTTCGTACATTGGATTGAACAATTGGGTGTAGTGATCAACAATTATTCCTGGAGTTCAAGTACCCTACAACTATTCCTCGCTTTGGAATGCAGTGTGGAACTTCGGTGTTCAAGACCCAACAAATTTTGTTGCAAGTGTCCACACGTTGGCTCGTACGTGTAAGCTGAATATTCCCGGCAAGTCACTGACTCGCGATTAACATGCTAATGTCGATGCTACATGTTCTATTTCCTATATTAGTCACAAGAATGAGTGTAGGTATATTTTCCGTTATACATCGCTCATACTGAAGTTAGGATAAGCCAGCTATTATGAAGATAAGGTGCAGAAGAGTAAACGTTCCTTCTACAATTTGAATTGGAAATGATCAATCATCTAGATTGACTTAGAAGTAGATTAGTCCAACTGTGGTGTTACGGTAGTGTTTAAATACATATTTAATTGGAAAATAAATCCAGCACAGCAACAATTGATTTGTCGCGAAGAATAGCTGTAACCGAGATGTATGAGGACAGATTGTTAGTAAAATGTAAGCGGTAAAATTACGATGAGAAATCCAGGTCGCATGGGAATATAATACGTTCAGTTAACCACCTTATCGGCGCCACCTGCCCAGGCACTTGGTACCCATTGTTTGTCTACCCTCATATGATTAACTTTGCAATGCTCACTGTTTTCATTGCAAATCACACCATGTGTATGGAGATTTAATCGTTCATTGTTTTCTCAAGCCATGTCTAAGTGGTGCCATTCCAAACCCCGCTGTGAAGATACCATAGTGCCCAGGTGTCCCACGACATCCTCATTTGAGATATTAGATAATTATAGATACTGTGCAAGTTATTTTTGTTGTTGTTGTTGTTGTTGTTTGTTTGTTTGTTTGTAAATTTGATACAACACTTTGCACACTCCTTCGAAAGCCGATGGTAGAACAGCGAGCATCGGAATGTACTACATGTGTTAGTGATGTGATAGCGTCCAATAAGCCATCAAAGAATGTATGATATTATAGCCTACTAACGCTTATAGCAGACACCATTTACAATACACCGTAATCATAAGTTATCTGTGTTTTACGATACATTTATTGGCATCATTCTACCTGGTAACCAGACTGATGGCATTTACTTCCGTATTTTCATATCTGTCTCAATCTAATGTTGATACCCACACTTCTGAATAAATGTATGCCTAACGTTTAGGTCCACATCCAAACGCTATCTAATCATCAACAGTCCTAGTGGTTACTTATAATTCTACGTGCGATTTACAAAAAAAACTAGAGGAATATGCCTGTTATTCGTTCATTCAATTCAAACATTTATAAACACCACACTTCAGCCTGACAGACTGATGGTATTTTCACTCGCGTAAATCCATTATCTGATTGATGGCTCGATGTCTAAATGGGACTCGCTTAAGTTACAAATCCCGCTAACATCTGTTCGTGTCTCGTTACGTTCCCACTTGACAGATGGATCACATTACATTTCCTCTCGTGTGACATTGTGTAGTATTTCGGGGTGCAATCTGATGTCAATGTAGCCAGGTCAAGTGTCTCGGTACTGCACACTAAGATTGCGACGAGTCATCAAATTCGATTCACGGACAGCGGCAACACAATCTGACATCCGAATCGAAATGCTTGGACACAGGTCACACTCTGAGCAATGATGAAATGGTCCATATGTGCTAGCGCAGCGAATGGATGATCAAGGGGACCATAAATAGTCACACACGACTGACTGCATGTGAATTCTCGCTTACCTCTCGGAGAAGAGAAAAGCGGACCGGCTGTGGCTTAACTTCAGACCCGAATAGTTTGCAGATAATATAAAAGACGTCTTTTACAGCACACATCAACGATAAGTGATCACTGTTCCATGGTAGTTTTACTCCCTTTGTAACGTTATCAATGTCATTAACTTCATATTGCTCATCTTGTTAATAAATTCTCCATGGTGGCCTCTGTTCTGCTTGCACCACGATTGGACAAACACAGCTCTAGTGACACTGCATTTCATACATCTTTACTTTTATTCGCACATGTTATTGCATTTTCACGCATTACATGCATTATATATCATTCTGTGTCATCTCATCTCATCTCTTTCTTTGTAGCCCTTGAGATCAGTTACTAGATTTCTTGGTAACACTACACACACAATTCTCGTGCTGCTACTGAGTATGCGAAGTCCAATGCAACATAATAGCACCCCGCGTCGACGTAGTTATGCGAGCAATATCGGTGTCGGTGTCGGTGTCACCTCATCTCGCACACACTGTAGGCTGTCTAAGCGACATTTAACCGGCATTGATCATTTGCTTGTTCCCCGGTTCCATAACACTCCACGTTCCTCTGTCCAAGTCCCCTTTTCGATTGAACCAATTTTTTCCTCTCAACCCCCGAACGAGGCAAATCCAACCATATCTCCGCCATCGAGATCAAGAGCCACACGTGGCCGCAGACCAGCACGTCAAACACTCAAGGTTGGATGCTGGAATGTGCGCACACTACACGATCGGGACACTAATCATCGACCTATGCGACGAACCGCTTTAGTCGCCATGGAACTTGCGCGGTATGACATTGATATCGCAGCGCTGAGTGAGACTCGACTGGCTGATCAAGGTAAATTGCGAGAGGATGGTGCTGGGTACACTTTCTACTGGATTGGAAATCCCGAAGCAGCACCACGTGAACAAGGCGTCGGATTTGCAATCACTGACCGCCTAAATGGCCGTTTGACGGGGGAGCCGATTGGTATCAGCCCACGGTTGATGTCGCTCCGTATATGCCTCAGACGTGGTAAGTTCGCAACATTTATTAGCACATATAGTCCCACCATGAGTTATACAGAAGACAGGAAAGATCAGTACTACTCGCAATTGGCCACTGTTATAAAGTCTGTCCCAATGCATGATCGACTATTTCTGCTTGGTGACTTCAATGCACGTGTAGGGTGTGATGCCACAGTGTGGGCTGAGGTGATCGGGCCGTACGGGATTGGGATAGTCAATGGGAACGGAGAGCGCTTGCTTTCATTGTGTGCTACACATGGCTTGACGATCACGAACACCCAGTTTGCTCTGTGTGCTAGGGACATTGCTACATGGACCCACCCACGGAGTGGTCATGCTCACTTGCTGGACTACGTCATCGTACGTCAACGGGACATGCGTGAAGTACGCATAACGCGGGTAATGCGTGGAGCTGAATGTGGGACTGATCACAAGCTGGTGCGCACAAAGTTCTACATAAATGTCCACAAATCGTCGTACTTTCCAGCGAATAGCAATCGGAGGAAATACAACGTACGCGCCCTTATGAGTGCAGAAAAGAGACAAGCACTGGAGGATGCCATAACAACTCGCCTTGGCGAAGACGACTCCTCGGCTTCTGTCAGCGTCCTATGGGACCACTTGAAGAAACAGGTGACCATTGCTACGGAGGAGACGATTGGGTGTACAAATTGTAAACGGCCCGACTGGTTCGACGAAAACAGTTTGACGATTGGGCCATTAGTACGAGCAAAAAACGCAGCATTCATCGCATCCGAGGTTGACCCTAACAACACCATGAAGAGTAATGCTTTCCGCCACATTCGAAGACAGCTAGCTGGAGAGCTGCGTCAGGTGAAAAATACGTGGTGGACAATGCAAGCTGCGCAGATGGAGTCCTACGCTGAACACCGTCAACAAAAAGAATTCTACGACTCCTTGAAGGCAGTGTACGGGCCCACTGTGCAGCAAATGAAGACCCTGAAAGACTCTGAGACTGGCGCCGTGTATACACAATCTGATGACATCTTGCAAATGTGGCACAGACACTTTGATACGCTCCTGAACAATCGATCAGAGGTAGACTGGGACACACTACACGGGCTGCAACACCATAGCGTACTATCGCAACTGGAGGAGACACCGGGAATGTACGAAACACAGAGAGCGCTTGCTCAACTACGGAATGGGAAATGCGCTGGTGTTGATGGCATACCACCGGAAATATTGAAGAACGGAGGACCAGTTATGATACGTGCCCTGCATCGTTTGGTGGAAGCCGTCTGGATGGAAGAGCAAGTGCCCGCAGAGTTGAAGGATGCTCTTGTGATTCCACTGTACAAGGGAAAGGGTAGTAAACAACACACCGACAATTATCGTGGCATCAACTTACTTAGTTGCGTTGGCAAGATTTTTGCCCGTATCCTACTCAATCGCCTTGTCACACATATACTAGAACCGAATGTACCTGAGGAGCAATGTGGATTCCGCTCGGGCCGTAGCACCATCGACATGGTTTTTGCAGCACGTCAACTACAGGAAAAATGTCGTGAATGCAATCAACCGTTGTATTCATTGTTCATCGACTTCACCAAAGCGTTCGATACGGTGAACCGTGAGGCGTTGTGGTTGATTCTCTCCAAGTTTGGATGCCCTGCAAAGTTTATTCGTCTCATTGAATGCCTGCATACTGGCATGCGAGCAAGGGTGCAGCTAAGTGGACAGACTACAGATGACTTTGCCGTTATCTCCGGTGTGAAGCAAGGATGCGTCTTAGCCCCCACACTGTTCAATATCTACCTGACGGCTGTGATGTCGTGCGCATTCAACACATGCGAATACGGTGTGCATCTAGAGCACCGCATGGATGGGGGTTTGCTTAACATCCGCCGCTTTGGATCAAGAAGTTTAGTGCGTGAGACAACCATTCGTATGCTACTGTTTGCAGACGACTGCGCGTTATTTGCACATACTGAGGAAGAACTGCAATGCATGACGACAATCTTAGCTTCCACAGCGACTAAGTTTGGACTCAGCATAAACACAGGCAAGACTGTATGTCTATTTCAGCCGGCACCGGGAGTGCAGCCCGTGTGCGGACCAGAAATACGGATTGTAGATGTAGTACTACAGAACACGTCCGCCTTCTGCTACCTTGGGAGTACATTGTCTAGCGACCTACGAATCACCAACGAACTGCGCGCTCGTGTGGCGAAGGCAAGTGCGGCTTTTGGGAAACTGGAACATCGCGTGTGGAAGAACCATCATCTCACTGTTAGAACCAAGGTGATGGTGTACAAATCAATGGTTCTCTCAGTCCTTATCTATGGATCGGAAACTTGGACACTGTACAGAAAGGATATCCGGTTTTTGGAACGATTCCATCAACAGTGCCTTCGCCGGATTCTGCGCATACAATGGTGGGACAATGTGCCAGACACTGATGTGATCCGCCGGAGCGAAGTGTACACCATAGACTACATGCTACTGCTGCGACATCTCCGGTGGCTTGGACATGTGCGCCGTATGGATGCAACGAGAATCCCGAAGCAATTGCTGTACGGACAACTGATCGCAGGTGGCCGGAATGCTGGCAAACCCAAGTTGCGTTACCAAGATAATATCAAGGTTAGTTTGTCCAGATTAGGTATTGACCTAAATATTTGGGAGGAGTTGGCAACAAATCGCCGCATCTGGCGTGATCTCATCACCTGTACCGTTGCCCAATCGCAAGAAAGGCAGATGGTGCATCGAGAAATTAAACGTGCAGCACGCAAACATCATCTGCCGTCGGACTTCAATTCTTCGGCTACTCCAACATGGAGCTGTAGTGCATGTGGCCGTGTGTGTTTTAGCCCAGCTGGTCTGGCCAGTCATCAACGAGGCCACGATGGGGTTATGCCGAACAGGTGGATTGTTAGATCGAGCATCACGGACTGACATGTGACACTTGGTGGTACGCAACTGAGAAAGGACGGTACACGTTAAACCGGCCAAACGGGATGAAGCGAGGTGAGTCAGAATGGAATCACACGGGGAGGATTTTTGCACTGATAATGTACTAATTCACCAACTGTTGCAGTGCAATGACAACCACGCATAGTTTCTGCAAAGACACAGGCGCGTACTATATTTACCATACTGGTAATCCGAACACAGATGCCTCTATACGAATGCCCCTATGCTGAGGTTTGATGTTGCATACACCATACTTCTTTATCGCAGTTGGGCTACACTGACTTACTTACTTACTTACTTATAACATGTTACCTTATTTTACCGTACCTTACCATTACCATAGCCTAGGAACCCTTTACCTAATACAGTATGGAAAAGCAATGCTTCCTCGATTTGGTGGCAAATTGGCAATGCGATAGACATGTTCAAGTTGGATCATGCATTCAAATATCAATCGCTCTGGAACATCCGTGGAAAGTGAACAGTCCCGGTAAGTAATTGACTAGCGATTAACATGCTGCTGTTGATGTGTTATGCTAGGTTTCACATTAACTCTGTTAGAATGATTAGAGCAATAATTCCCGTTCTTCATCTGACAACCTTATCTTAGCTGAGCTTATGAAAATAAGTTGACTTCAGCGCACCATTTCCCTACAAACCTTCATAGTTGCCTACTCACACGGTCTATCATCCTTGTGTGTCATCCTTATTCCATTGCTAATGTCAGTATAGCTTGGGTGCAATTGCTATTTGGAATGATGAAGTAGGGACTTGGTGCAACGCAGTAGCATTATTGCATCTGTCTAAGAGGCACCTACTAGAAGTTGTCTTAGACGGGGTCAATCTTCTGGGTAGACTAAGAAAAAGGTAATGTCAACGGAAATGGTACGTAAGTGTCTTAGTAAATTACATCGGAAAGGAATCAGCGCATAGGGAACATTTGTTCACTTTACGAGCACCGAATAGTTGCACCCCAGGCGTACTAAAGTAGATCGTAACCAAGTAGTTTATAGCCACAACAGGATACACAACGGTATGTATAAACGGATGAGTACTTGGATGACAACCATGCTACATCTCGGATATTTGCAACACCGGGCGAACATTGTTTGGAAAACCGCAAGTTTGACAGTGGCCAGTGGGACTTAGTTGTTGTAGTACTATGGTAGTTGTCGTGCCAAATAAGCCGTAAGAGGCGAACACCAACAGTACGTATTGGGTACTTAATCTCATGTCTGTGCAAGTAACCCTTAGCCTGACCTCCAAATGAAACCCATACATGTTTGTTCATACATGCTTGTTCATGCGGACTAATGTGTCTCTGTCCAGTTTTGTGACAGTTAATAATGAAGTCCGTGGAAACACATGTGCATATGTTGCATTCGAACTGCCATTGGATACAGATGACGGCAATCTATGTATATATGTATACCGAATGAATTCCACGAGGATCTTCATACCGCTTTTGTACGGTTAACTTAGTGCAGTAGAACGACATTCGAGCAAACCGAAAATACTATTACCAGAACATGAAGAAGATGAGTTTATGACAAACTCATGTTGATTTCAGGTGTTGCGAATCCAAGGCAAATTTGATCGATGCGAATTCCGTGAACTGCTCAAAAGGGCGGTTTCTCAGGTGCCGGAGAAGGCACAATTGTATGCGGAATAGAAGCACCATGAGTATGTTCCCATTCAATTTACTAATCCAGGCCAATAAGGCGGCGTATGTGGTACGTTTGCCTGCGTGATGAGTAATCTTGCATTTCAGAAGTAGATGTTGCTTGAGTTCCCCTGTGCGGATGCGCCTGATGTGAATGTTGACAAGGTGCCTACCTGTCTATTACCCACTACCTCGTCCATACTGGCTCCAGGAGACAGTTGGTCGTCGCTGGAGGGGACGGAGTGCACCGTCCTTGTGACGGTGCTAGGCTCAAAGAGTGGTTCCATGCAATCTGTGTGGAACGGGCTACGGTCCAGCCACCGCCTCGTGTACGTCTGGTGTGTATGGTTTCCCAATTAGGCCGGAATGCTTCCGATCTGCTTGTTGAAGGAGTGTGGGCCGGCTCCGTTGATGAAACGTGGCTCCCATCCGCATGCCTCCCGGTCTTATTCCTTCGGGTTTACACTGGATATGGGGTGTGTGGGTGGAACTATGGGTGGTGCAGCGCAAGCCACCCATGGTCCCCTTTGTAGGCGCAGGCGTCCTGTGACTGTCCCCATGGACGTCACAGTGACAGGCAAATCCGGATACGGACGCCGCCAAATCATATGAGCCCCATGCTGAGGCTGATGTTGCATTCTTGATGCTTCTTCACCGCAGTTGGGCTAAACCAACTTACACTTAAACTAGGTCTTTTTAAGCTGGATAAATTTCATTCCGCTTTATTTGGTTTGTTCTGCCTCCCTGAATAATGTTCTATTAACTGGCCACGTTGCTTACACTAATTGCGCTTATCTTCGGTAATTTTGTTGCGTTTGTAGCATTTTAAGTAACTTGTGGACATTTCTTACTTATCACGGATTTGTTGCTAACCAACTTACTTCATATGGTAATTTAGCGAAGAGTTATGCCACCGTATCTGTATGCATTATTGGATTTATTTTATTTCAGCTTGTCGTTTAAAGTGAATGGCTGTTGTTTGATATCCCTGGTATGGTTGCGCTTGATGTGTATGTTGACAAGGTGCCTACCTGTCTATTACCCACTACCTCGTCATACTGGCTCCAGGAGACAGTTGGTCGTTGCTGGAGGGGACGGGGTGCACGGTCCTTGTGGCCGTGCTAGGCTCGAAGAGTGGTTCCATGCACTCAGTGTGGAGCGGACTACGGTCCAGCCACCGCCTTGTGTGCGCTTGATTCCCCAAATACAGCGTGCTTGTGTTTGCCTGTGAAGGAGTGTGGGCCGGCTCCGTTGATGAAACGTGGCTCCCATCCACATGCCTCCGGTCTTATTCCTTCGGGTTTACACTGGATATGGGGTGTGTGGTTGGAGCTGTGGGTGGTGCAGCGCAAGCCACCCATGGTCCCTCTGTAGGCGCAGGCGTCCTGTGGCTGGCCACAGTGACAGGCAAATCCGAAACCGGATGCCGCCAACCATATATATATATATATATATATATATATATATATATATATATATATCCACATCCGCCGCTTTGGAGAAAGAAGCGTAGTGTTTGAGACAACCATCCGTACGCTTCTGTTTGCTGATGACTGTGCGCTTTTTGGACATACCGAAGAAGAACTGCAATGCATGACGGCTGCATTAGCTTCCAGGGCGACCAAGTTTGGACTCAGCGTAAATACCGGCAAGACTCTATGTCTATTTCAGCCGGCACCGGGTGTACAGCCCATGTACGGGCCAGAAATACTGCCTGCAGATTAATTAGTACATAACACGTCAGCTTTCTGCTACCTCGGGATTACATTGTCATACGAGCTGCGGATCACCGACGAACTGCGCGCTCGTGTAGCGAAGGTCAGTGCGGCCTTTGGAAAACTAGATCATCGCGTGTGGAAGAATCATCAGCACATTGTTAGAAAAAAGGTGGTGGTATACAAATCTATGGTACTCTGGGTCCTTTTGTATGGATCGGAAACTTGGACACTGTCTAGAAAGTATATCCGGTTTCTAGAACGATTCCATCCACAGTTACTTCGCCGGATTCTTCACATCCAACGTTGGGACATTGTGCCGGTCACTTATGTGATCCGCCAGAGCGAAGTTGACACCGTGGACTGCATGCTACTGCTGCGACACCTCCCATGGCTTGGACAAGTGCGCCGTATGAATGCAACGAGAATCCCGAAGCAACTGCTGTATGGGCAACTGAGCGCAGGTGGCCGGAATGCAGATAAACCAATGTTGCGCTACCAAGACAATATCAAGGTTAGTTTGTCCAAAGTAAGTATTGAACTAAGTGTTTGGGAGGAGATGGGAACTAATCGCCGCACCTGGCGTGATCTCTCGTGTCTATACGTAAAAAAGACAGCTGGTGCATCGGGAAATTGAACGTGTAGTATGCAAACATCATCTGTCGGCGGAGTAAAATTCTTCTGCTACTCCCACTTGGAGCTGTACTGTATGCGGCCGTAGGTGCCTCAGCCCAGTCGGTGTGACCAGTCATTAACGAGGCCAAGATGAGGCCATGCCTAACAGGCCGACTGTTAGACCGAGCACCACGAACTGACATGTAGCATTTGGTGGTATGCAAATGAGAAGGAACGGTAGACGTTAAATCGGCCAAACGTTATGATGCGAAGTTATGGAGCGCAGCGACAACCACCCATAGTTTCTGCAAAGACGCAGGTGCACTGTATTCCCTCTACTGGTAATCCGAACACAAATGTCAACATACGAGTGCCCCTTCGCTGAGGTTTGATGATGCGTATACCATGCTTCTTCACCACCTTTGGGCTACACTGAGCTACCTCATGTTTCCTAAATTTACCGTACCTTACCATTACCGTGGCCTGCAAGCACTTTACAGTACACAGTTTGCAAAGCAATACCTCCTCGCTTTGTTGGCAAATTGGCAATCTGATGGACATGTTCAGGTTGGACTATGCATTCAAAGATAAATCACGCCGAAATATCTGTGGAATTGAACAGTCCTGGCTAGTAACTGACATTCTGATGTTGATATTGATGTGCCATTCTCTGTTTCACATGTTATCAGTTCGAATGATTAGAGCTGTAATTCCCGTTATTCCTCCGCCAACCTTAACTTAGCTTATGAAAATCATTTGAATCTAGCGCATCATTTCCCTGTAAGCCTGAACATTTGCCTATTCACGCTCCGTCATCTTCTTTGTGTCATCCTTATTCCATCGCTAATAAAAGTATCGCTTGGTTACAGTTGCTATCTAGAATGATTAATTATTAACTTGGTGAAATACAGCAGCATTATTGCACCTATCTAAGAAGCACTTACAATAAGTTGTATTAGACATGGCCATCTTCTGGATAGACTAGAAAATGGTAATGCCAAAGGTAATGGTACGTCAGTGTCTTAGTATGTTGCATCAGAAAGGAATCGGCGCATAGTGACAATTGTCTATTTTAGGAGCATCGAATGGCTGCACTCGATACCCGTTACTAAATAGCTTCTGGCCACAGCAGAGTACACTGCGGTATATACAAACGAATACGCAGTTGGATGACAGCCATGCCAGGCCTTGGACATTTACAAATCAGTGCGAACAATGTTTGGAAAACCGCATGTTCGACAACACGCAGCGGGATTTAGTTGATGTAGTGCTGTGGTAGTTTTGTGCCAACGAGGCCGTAAGCGGCGAGCCAACAGATGCGAAGGCCAACATTTGGTATTGGGTATTTATTCTCATACTTGTGCAAGGGGATTTGAGCCTAACCTCCAGACGAAAAATGTACACCTTTGCAGTAAAATTTTTAATGTGGTCTAATGTGCCTCTATCCAATTTGTGGCAGTTCATATTTACGTTCAGAGAAACGCGTGTGCATGTGCACATGCTGTGGTTAAACTGCCAGTAGACACGGATGACGCCAATCCATATATATATATATATATATATATATATATATATAATACGCCCCTTGATTAGGATGATGTTGCATTCATGATGCTTCTACACCGCAGTTGGGCTAAACAAATTACACTTTAACTAGGTCTTTTTAATGTGGATAAAATTCATTACATGTTGTTTGGTTTGTTCTGCGTACTCCTCCTTACTTGCGCACGTCGCTCACGCAAATTATGCTAAATTTGCGTAATTTTATCGCTTGGTACTTTTTAACTAACTTTCGGACATTTTGTACTTATCAGGGATTCACTTATAACCAATTTCTTCTATATGCTCATTCAGCGAGTATTAATGTCATCATATGCGTTTACTTTAATCGATATCGGAATTTCGGATGATTGGCTGTTGTTTGACATCCCAGGTGTGGCTGCGCTTGATGTGCATGTTGACAAGGTGCATACCTGTCTATTACCCACTACCTCGTCAATACTGGCTCCAGTAGACAGTTGGTCGTTGCTAGAGGGGACGGGGTGCACGGTCCTTGTGGTCGTGCTAGGCTCGAAGAGTGGTTCTATGCACTCAGTGTGGAGCGGAGTACAGTCCAGCCACCGCCTTGTGTGTACTTGATTCCCCAAATACAGCGTGCTTGTGTTTGCCTGTGAAGGAGTGTGGGCCGGCTCCGTTGATGAAACGTGGCTCCCATCCGCATGCCTCCGGGTCTTATTCCTTCGGGTTTACACTGGCTATGGGGTGTGTGGATGGAGATGTGGGTGGTGCAGGGCAAGCCACTCATGGTCCGTCTGTAGGCGCAGGCGTCCTGTGGCTGACCACAGTGACAGGCAAATCCGAAACCGGATGCCGCCATATATATATATATATATATTGGCCTGGATTACAAAATAGAATGTGAGGGTACGCATTATGTTTCTATTCTGTGTGCAGTAGTGCCTTCTGTTGCACCTGGGCAACCGCCCTTTTGATCACCTCAAGGGATTCACATCAATCAAATTTGCCTTATATATATGTATATACATATATATATGTATATACAGAATGCATCTATGAGGATACTCTTTCAGATTTTGTACGGCAACATACTGCAGAGATGCGGTTTTATTGCAAACGGAAAGAAACATTAACAGGAAATGAAAAAGGTGAGTTTAGGACAAACTAATGTTGTTTTCAGTTTTGGCGCATCCAAGGCCAATTTGATCGATGTGAATCCCATGGGTTGATCAAAAGGGTGGTCGCCCAAGTGTGAGAGAAGCACTATTGCACGCAGAATAGAAGCGCGATGTGTACGCTCACATTCGATTTACTAGTCCAGGGCAATAAGGCAGCATATGGGTTGCGTTTGCCTGCGTGATGAGTATTCTTGCATTTCAGAAGTAGCTGTTAATAGTGCTCCCTGGTTTGGCTGCTCCTTATGTGCATGTTGACAAGGTGCCTACCTGTCTATTACCCACTACCTCCCATACTCTCTCCAGGAGACAGTTGGTCGTTGCTGGAGGGGCGGATGCACCGTCTTAGCGACGGTGCTATACTCAAAGAGTGGTTCCATGCAACCTATGTGGAACAGGCTACGGCCCAGCGACCACCTTGTGTACGTCTGGTGTGCAAGATTTCCCAATTAGGTCAGAACACTTCTGTTCTGCTTGTCGAAGGAGTGGGAGCCGCTTCCATTGGTGAAACGTCGCTTCCATCCATATACTTCCCGGTCTTATTCCTTCGGATTTACACCGGATATGGGTTCTGTGGGTGGAAGTATGGGTGCTGCAGTGCAAGCCACCTGTGCTCCGTCTGTAAGTGCATGCATCCTGTGGCTGTCCCCATGGAGGCCACAGTTACCGGCAAATCCGGATACGGATGCCGCCGATCTATATAAACCACCTAGCTGCCTAATTTTTCACAGGAACTTTGTCTTCTGGAAAAGGTTGTCCTACGGAGTTGCTTATCTGCATTGGGGTTTCATCAATTATATCGAGGAAGATGTTTAGAATAAGCAATGTGTTTTGTAGAGCAAAGTCTAGATTCTTAAATAACAGAAGCGGAAGCGAAGACAGAAAACGTGTTGTAGTTTCTAGGTAGGCGCAACGGAGACCACGGTTTACTTCAGTATTATCTATAATGCAAGCGCGCAACGAGTGTCTATGAACGGATGTGATTGCAGCGTACCGAGAAATAAGAATGGAGCAAGTGACCAGGGAGAGGAAATGAGCATCTTAAAACGTGTGTTGTTGCGAATCGACCTAAGTGTGAAATAGACCCTCGTTACGGACAGACGAAATTTCTGTCAACTGCGAACCAAAAACAACAACGGTATATATATACATACTTGAGAGTTCGTGGTACAAGCATCCAAAATAGAAAGTCCTCTACGTGCACGACGAAGCACAAGACTACATTTCTAACCTGTTGTCCATCATCGGTATTTCTCATCCATTGGATCTATCAGGAAAAAAGGCAAGGACCATTAGCGGCTCCTAGCGCTAGTCAACACCTTAAACCACTGCGCACGGAGGACAGGTCCGGAAGGTCATGATTTAAAGCCAAATGCGATATAACGCGGCTTATCCTCCACTGCCATGCAGGTTACAAACGTTACACAGGGCAACGTTGACCCCGAAATAAACGACATCCAGTGACAGTAGCTATGTACCGTATGCCATTTAGAACCAGTTGAGGTGAATATCTTGTGATTTACACATGAGTACTGGATTTCAGAGTTATTCATTGAGAGTTCCTGATGGATCCGGTGGATGCGCACTACTGATGATACCGAAATGGTTTTACCTGCAAGCTATTGCATTTCCGGGCATGTGAAACCTTATCTGATTAAGAAGCTGGTGCGACGAACTCTCGATTGATTGCCGGATTTATCGGACGCTAAAGCGCACCGGATTATTGGACGCAAAATCAGTGAACTGGATTATATGGCGCATAAAGAGAAACAAAATAGTCGGATAGGCAAGACTTAATACAACTCATTAACACTAACTGTCAATTTTAATAACCTGGAAGGCCCAAAACACAGAAAAATACGTTCAACTTTTCAAACATTCCTCTTCTGCAAATCTGTCAGTATTCCTTTTCAGTGCGGGAGTTTAACAGTTGGGCGATAGCTGCATCAAGCAATGCCGGATCCCTCTCGACATCATCTGAGTCAATCTCGTTGCTGTTGCTTGGCTGTTCATTGATGATTCCGGACTACGTGAAAGCTCGGACGACATTTGAGACCAATACCTTAGCCAAAGCATCTACGATCCATTGGCAGATAGTGAGATAACTAGCCCGATGTTGCCTCCCTGTCTTGGTAAATGTGTGTTCACTGATCATGTTTGTCCTCTTACTGTGGTCATCTTGCTTTTTCCCACGGAAAATCTTCTTTGTTTACTTCACTTGGAGCAGGTCATCTTCAGGCCCCTTCCACTTCCGTACCATTAATTCATTAACGTGCTAATGTTTTGCAGTTGCTCCATTCCCATGTTGTATTGCGTGGCTGATGGCCTTGAGTTTAAAATCTGCTTCGTAATCATATCTCTTAACAGGTGTCATTTCTGTGTCCTACATAAGACGCACTATATAAGGCGTACTGATGACTTTTAGCAAATATAAAGATTCTAACTGCGCCTTATAGTCCGAAAAATACGGTACATCTAAATTCTCTACTGCTGAGTTCTTCAAAGGTCTATACGCGTTAAAAAACGATTAATTCTGGTGACCCGAAGCAATTTCATCCCCGTAACTGTGGATTACTTTCATATACATTTCAAAACATGACTTTGCGCAAGGAGCGGAATAAATTGTGTGTTTGTTAGCCCGCTGCCGTTAAGAACACATAATTGACAGCATAATGGAGTTGTGGAAAGTTCAGCCACCGTGCTTAGACGACACAACCGTGCCATCCCCTGTCACCTAAAATAAGTATAAGCGAACGCCGGTGAAATTCAGCTCACCTAGTTTCAACACCTCATGAGTAACATCATTGAGACAAATAGTCGACTCTCCCACGAAGATTAAAGTTCCGGTGTTACATGCAGGGAATTCGTCAATCAACTCGAAAAACTATGGATAAACGCGTTCGAAGAGAGCAAATTCTCCCCACAGGGCAGGATGAAGTATTGCGTAACCTCAAGTGATCTCGTCAGGCCCTTCAAAATCACGATACGTGAGTATCCTAACTTATTCAACTAAGCGATTGCGTCAAATTGCTTCACTTGGATGTTGTGTACCACAAATGCTTTAGAGTCTACATTTACCAAAGGCCGGGAAAGCTTCATTAACATGCCAAAAGAATCCGCATCACATAGCATGCGATTATTTCGTTGCCAACGTTATTTTGACAAATTCAATCTGCTTCAGAAGCAGACAGTTCCCGTTAACTCTGTTATTCCTGCTTTCCTGCTTTCGCAGAGCTACGTTTTAAAAACTAAAGACGTGGGCGGGGACTGCGTGAAAATAAAACAAGACCTGTGCTGTAAATGAACGGCAAAGAAAAACAGCTAAATAGACTGTTATGCCACAGGGTGTATAATCCCCCGCATATGGATCTAGGTGACCGAGAGCATCTCAAGTGTGCCATCGTCAAGGCAATGCGGTGAGTCGATGAAGGCGAAACAAACGTATGTGTCGTATATCTTTGTGTGATCACTAAAAAGCGTGAATACCTACGAATCAGTATTTCCGTTTTCAGGCACGTCCGGTGGCTCATAGCGCGATCTATGTGTACTACTTGCCAAAGACTGCAGATTTAAAAAAGCGTGATGAGCCCTGCAGGTGTGCTGTCAATGAGCAGCCAGTATGAGGACTCGCATAGACGACGATGAAAGCTGTGGTAATCATACAGGAACTGGAACTCGGTTTCTATTCGGGCTTTCACTGTGACTGGCAAACAAATGCCAGCCTTGGATTTGTATATGGAATTCAGTCTTCGCTGATTGAGTGAAATGTTAACAATTTCTGAAGCGACGAGGATACATGTGAGCAGCAGCGGTGCTTAATAGAAGTCAGACACGGCGAGTTGCATGTTGGTGTAGAATGTCGCACTCCCCTGACTCTTTAGCTTGTTGACCAACTGCATATCCATCACCACATGCGTCAACGCCATTCTCTACTAATGGGCGATTTTAAATTTTCCCACATATGCTGGCCTGCAATTCACGTATTTCGCAGTTTGTGCGGTTGAGGCAAAGCTAATTGAAATGGTGCTTCAAATTTGGAGACACAACAATTCTACCAATCAGTGCGACTAACAACGTGTACATCTCCGTCATACGTAGGCCTGTTTAAAACAAGCCACAAACAACCTATGGCATTCGGATGATGGATACCCTGCCAAGACGCAATTGCTCCGTTCTAATCAATAACACGGAGTTGCTGCTGCCGTAGCATTCTTAAGCAATAGAGTCACCGCTTGCTTAGAAAGAGATTTTGACATCCTGAATACAGTCGCGAGCCAGATGAATTGGTCCCAATCGCAAGCCGCATCTGTTGAAGTATCCTGGTCAGCTGTTAATGATTAAGCAAACTCATGGTTTGACCACTTTGCAATTCTCAAGTGTATTGAAATTCAGACCTAACAATCCATGTTGGTTCAACAAAGAATACGGTAAACATTTTCGGCCCCGGGACTGACTACGTAACGATTCGTCCTCGCTGACTCTGTCGATAACTACGGGGCATGTGAGTGGCAGTGCGATATTTGAGGTTGAGTAATAGCAAGCAAGCAACGGAGGTGCCAATAGTAACACTACCGTCACGAAGACCACCTCAAAAAATATCTTTGCTCACATGACGCGCACCTTATGGCTGTAGTCAATTACCAGTGATATAAAGTCTGACAGAGACCACGTATCTATAAGCACAGAGTGTGCCTCCTTACTTGCATACGCCCAGGTGTCTGTGCTGAGTTCGAAGTGTGGCGCCCTACAAAATGCCGACAATTTGCGCCGCGGTTGTGGAAAGTTGCGTCGACTGCTCAACAACGTTAACGAGGCACTGAATGCAATGCTGGACGGGCTCTGTTCACTGATCCGAAATTCCATATCGTCCGTCGTTCCGCCTGCTCAGCAGGTCCATGCACGAAGGTTCGTTGCCAAACGACTGGAAACGCTCGGTAAGAGGTCTTACTGCAAAAACGGTGATTGCAGCAACGAGATTACTACAGACCGAGGTGTCTAACACCTACTTTGGTCAACGTAGCGAAGAAAAATATGGGGTTCGGTTTGCTACAATTATTTCAATTATAATCTCTCCTGGCTCCCTTACAGCGCGCTTTCATTCCAGGTTGTTCACGAATAACCAGGCTGCCAGTGATGAAGCATGAATGGATGCATATAGTAAACCAGAGCAAGTCTATCGACGGACTCTACACCGATTTCAGTGAACTGTTCGACTAGGTAAATTTTAAGGTTGTCGACAACAGACTGAGAGTGTGCGTTGTTGTTGATTCACAGCATCGGTAGATAAGTGAAATGCTCGTTGGACAAATGTAGGTTGTGCATTTCTGCGGCCATTGTACCGACTTGTGTTCCTTCATTAATGGTACATGCCAAGGCACCGTGCTACGGCGCACTTTGTTCCGCGTCTAGATGAACGAACTACCTCGACTTCACCGGTCGACGTGCGCCCCGTTTGCATACGATCTGAATGTATGATGAATGATTAGCATTCGCGACGGTTACGGCCTACTTCAGCAACCCATTCAACCAGGCAATCAACATGACTCTGACAGCGACCTTCGACGCGTCAAGGTAGCACTAATTTTCGGCTCATTCAGTTCCAATTTTCCAATCCAACTGAGACAGGTGTTCACGTTTACCTGTAACACAGATGTAACATACTCCCGGTCATCGACTTCCTGATAGGTCTTCAGTATAATTGCCTTCACGTCAGCCGGATGATGGATGTGCGTTCCTCTCTGTTCCATCGCGATTAAACTAAACTAAAGGTAACAAACCATGAAAAGATAATAAAAGACAAACCTTGCGTCGTTAAACGAATCTTTCGAAAACGCTCGCTGTCGCAACGTAGACCTATCTCTACGCAATGCCTGGGGAAACCAGAAGCGACAAGTTGGCTGTCCAGATGGCCAATATGCCATCATTAGTCATGTCCATGTTTGCATGTCTAAGACCAACGCAATGGCACTGTGACTGTAGGCTTCCACTTCCGTAATCGAAGTTGCTTTGTTGTCTGCTGATTCGGTGTGCTGGTCAGCACAAAACGTTAGCAGTGCGTACGAGATCATTTGCAACCTTTTCAGGCCAGACGTGTCCGGCCCATTTCGTAGTTTGACCCTTGTCAGCCCCATTAGCTGGTTCCATGCTCAGGTGCAAGGGCTTATTAGGCGAGCGAGCAAGTCACCGCTGACCAGTGTGCACTTCATCTCCGCTGCCAAATCTGTTAGGGGTGGTTGTACAAGTGTGAAGCCCCATACAGCATGAGTCACCTGTTTTGGAGACACACGCACCTGTGTACCACGGCCGTCCCCAACTGACAACTTTCTCAGACCTGACTTGACGGGCCCCTGTCCCACAGGTACCGCGACTATTTCGTGGTTCGACGCCCGAAGGATTTTAACATGTTGGTCCACGCAGCACAAATGCTTCGGAGGGTGTGCGCACAGTAAGGTAAATTTCGCCGTCACATATGCAGCGACTTAGCCGACTTCCTCACTCGTCACATGTTGAAAGGCTGCATGTACCCAAACACGACGCACAGATGTGAGTTGTGCGACAGTCTAAAGTGTCCGGTATGCCAGACGTCAAAAATAATTCATGTTCCAGTGAATTACTGGGTATGCTAAGTTTCGGCAAGCAAACTATTTCCATGTCATTGTTTATAATGAAAACCATAAGCCGACTTGTGTGCGAAGAAATTTTTCCTTCCATGTTGCAGAAATGAGTGGCGGGTGCAATGCACAAAATTGAGCGGTTTGGTCGGTTGAGCTTCACTAACAATAAAAATAAAAACGCAAGATGTACCTGCAGGTAATCAGCTCTCAGATAGATACAGCTTAAACCCTGTGCAGGGCACCTACCAAAGGCTTGAACAACAACACAGGTTAACGGAACTTCGGGAGGACTTCACAGGACCTCTAGGGAGTATACTTGTCCATTGCTGTTGAACCCCATCAGTCCATCAGATCCAAATGCATTGTTTCGGAGCGACGCAATCTTCCCATAGTCCACGGATTTCTAATGCACTGTCATTAAATCGGACGTACGGCCAGGAACGGCACGCAAAGTCGATCCTGCATAGTCGCTCACCTAAGTGTTATAATTGCGGTTAATGGGGCTTAGGGTCGTCAGAACAAATACCTTCACCGCACCGGAGAGTGTATGGACCAGATCTCAAGTCACATGGAACGGACAGGACAGCCGACTACAAAGGTTATGGTGTGTGTTTCGGACTGGATATGAACCACAGTGGACCATTGGGTAAGAGTGAAGTTCACGGTCAGGTGTGTGGAACGACATTGGACATTTAACGCTGAAAATTGCCTATTGTAACATCTCCCTCTTCAAAAATACCTTCTCCAGGCTCATACAAATGAAGCGCTGGGTTCACTTGTAAAGTTGCATAGGTTTAGTAGGCCGCGTAGTTCTACCAGTGACTCCGTCGCATGGCTCTGCGCACGTCTCTGTCGGTTTAATACGCCCCACAATTTTTGGTAGTTCCAATGTGTCCGGAAATATATCAAACGGCAACTCGAAAGTAGAAGTGATTGTTTGTTCGATCTGTCGTTTGCGTCACTGATAAACGTGCCGTATGACAGACAACGTTCCGACAGACACCACGTACAGCACAGAGCATTTTCTTTATCGTGTCACTGCAGGTTGCCAGATTTGGTGGTTCGGCCATGCATCCAACGCGTACACCGGCTCCCCTAGTAGAAAACGTCTGTTCGCTCCTGACGCCAGTAGCCGTTGCGTAATCTTGGAGAGTACTGCATTAATTGGAGGACGTGTCTCACGCCCGAACATGGCTTCCGCTGGGTATCTGCCGCCGGGTAGATCGGGGTTTTGCGTAGGCCATATTACTTAACAGGAACAGGTGTATGATATCCACCGTGGGTCCTTCCCCCCACAGCTTTAGAAGTAAACATTTGATGGTATCCACGAATCATTCTGCTTACCCGTTGGACTGTGGATGTTCTGGAGGCTACTGACAGTGCTTGATACAATTACACTGGCAAAAAGCACCAACATCGTCGGAGATAAATTGCGAACCGTTATCGGAAACCGAGGCGTTTGGTGAACCGAACTGTGCAAATAACTGCTGTAATTTTCGTACCGTGGCCGCTGTCGTAGTAGTGTTCATTAGGTAAACATCCGGCCACTTGGTATACGCATCAATCACAATTTAAAAAACTGGCCTTGAACGGGACCAGGAAAATCAAGGTGCATTCTCTCCCATGGCTTAGAGGCTGGCATCCAGGGTTGGATGAATTTACTTGGAAATTTCGCAGCTGAAGCACATTTCCTACATGTGGCGACACAATCATGGATAGCGTTGTCCTAAAAGAAGGCCAATATACGTAACTTCTGGCTAAAGCTTTTATCCGGGATATTCCGGGACAATGTAGGTGCAATTACCTTAATAACCTTGCCATTGAGGAAGTCCTAAAGAATGCTCTGCATAATTCGTTAAAGGCGCTGGCGTTGAGCTCCTCCCAGGTAGCCGAGCTGTTGACTTGGACTACGCTGATGAGATCGCCTTGCTGGGTGACGGTCCACAAGCCGTCCAACTTGCACTCAACCACTTGGCGATGGAAGCGAAAAGATATGGGATGACTTTTCCCCATCCACGTGCAAACCTCTTTCCCAAGACTTTCAGATGCCTGTACCTGCACTCAAACTTGGTTGTAAGAGACTGAAGGTTACGGAGAGTTTTGCCTACCTGGGTGGTTGCATCACAGCCAATGGAGCTATTGGAGACCAGATTTCTTTCCGTATCTCAACAGCTCGCCTCGCTTTCTCTAAGCTGAAGCAGTTGTGGCGCCGCCATGACATCGGTATATCCATCAAAGGACGGGTATATTGTGCGACTGTCCGCGCTGTACTGTTGTACCGTTGCGAGACTTGGCCTGTTTATATCGCCGACCTGCGCCGTCTCTCTGCTTTGAGCACCGTTGCTTCTGGTCGATTG
>CALYDF020000435.1:36817-84152 GCA_944474145.2 Dicrocoelium dendriticum | reverse complement strand
ATGATTTTTAAAGTAGAAGATTCCGACATAGTTTGATACCTGAAACTCATTTAGTTGCAGTTGTCCCAGCACTCGTCGAACTGGCATGAATTCAACCCAAATCCATACACACATCATCTTTTCGCCAAGCCGAATTCCGGCTCGACTGATAGTCCCTGCCTCCAATGAAATTCGGGGTGTTCATAGCTGAAGACTTTGGTTCTTACTTCTGGTCCTAACAGAAGAAA
Source organism: Dicrocoelium dendriticum (assembly GCA_944474145.2). Classification (NCBI taxonomy): domain Eukaryota; kingdom Metazoa; phylum Platyhelminthes; class Trematoda; order Plagiorchiida; family Dicrocoeliidae; genus Dicrocoelium; species Dicrocoelium dendriticum. The sequence goes on along the minus strand of CALYDF020000435.1, from coordinate 83,925 downwards.
GCTAAAAGTGACGTCGAGTGCTTAATCCAAGGTGAGCGGCGCGCTAATTGCTGGTTGTTAATCAAACGGCGCCAAAATCCGCAGACTTGACAGACGTTAGGAATCAGTGCCGTAAGCAACACAGACATATGGACACTAAGGTCTACTTGGTCTGCATGGTACCAGAAAACAATTTGTTGAGGTTCGAATTCGTGAGTCCATATCATTCGAACTGGAAGAACATGCAGTAAATGCAGTAAACAGTTTCATTCCAACTGCGCCCAGTTTTCGCTAGCGGAAAGGAAAGAAGGAAACAACGCACTAGATTCTATTTGGTTCTATAAAAAGGGTAAGCTCCTCGTGTTCGTAAGGTGCGTCGCCGTGCTAACGTAGGATTAATACATGCTTACAGCCATTATAGAGCATGCGACAGCTGGCAGAGCGGCCGCATCCAAATTAGCTACAGCAGAAAATGACTCTCAATTTCGAAAGTTAAGCTTCGTTTTGGGACTGATTGTCTAACTCAAGCAACAAGTTAAAAACGCAGCTAGGTACCCAATTGCGAGAACTTAAAAACAAGCAATTTGTCTATATCTGCCGACCATAAGGAATACACTCTACCAGAAGGTGGTTTCTCCCACTGGTGTATCTGGCGCATCTTACAATTTCGCGTCTGCAACTACCCAGAAATGCATATGGCATGACACGATTACCAATGCGTATCGGCCAAGGCCGCCTACTGTGACGCCAGAGAAACTGGACACGCTACTATCAACAATTGTACACACAAAGAGGACGCAGAGCTTCATGAAGCTAATATGCAATAAGGTGACTGTGTTACGGGTAAACTCCATCAAAGGACAATTGTTGGACGCTCTGAAACAGCAAGATCCATCTGCCAAGCAATGGGAATCCAGACCAATCAGGCTAGTTTGGCTCGCATCGTTCGTCACCCAAACTCAGTTCAACATGGCGAACCATATCAGTCAGGTGACGAAGCGGAGATCGCCCTCTTGTCATCACACTGTCTTCGGGATTTGTCTTGCAATTTTCGTATATGCCCTGACACTTTTTTGGAATGAGTGTCGGCAAAGGAAACAAAACCAACAGAATACCGCAAGCAAAACAGCAAATACCGATCTTTGTCCGTGGTGTTTCCGAAATGTACTCTTCCGATGAGCAGCAAACACATGCGCATGACTTAGAAGAGTGGTGAATCCCACTGACTATGAGGTACCTGCTAACTCAACGTCAAGGTTTTCAATATCAACCAACTCTATAGGAGGTACTCTAAGGGCGATGAAAGTGATTCTCCATTCCAAACAAATGGTTGGTATGGTGCTAGGAAGTTGGCACAAGTTACGCACCAAGCTGCCATCAGCAACACGTCTGAAGGCCGTCAAAACCAGGTAATCATTGGCCAACAAAACAGAAAACTGGCCAGATTTTTTAGCCATCCCTGCTGTTCATGTATGAATAGGAACGCAGTGCAACTCCGTTGCCGCCCAAAAAAGAAACGAAAAATCTATACAAGTCGCTGCTAAGGCTTTGGTAGTTGGTGCGCTGTGCGACAGTTGGAAACCGCCTCGGGTGGTAGAAATGAAATTCACCGAAAAATCTGTTGTCCGACGGCCCCACAAAGGTCGGTATTAGTTAGTAGGAAACGTTTGTATCTTCAAACGGACTTCGGGCATTTGTTGCGCTCAATTGTTTGTACATAAACGCATGACGCCTTTTCAGCAGTCTGACAGAGAATTGATCTCGCCAAGCCTAAACGTTTTGGGATCTCATCATGGTAACCAAGACATGGCTGGACGAGCTGATTACTGACGCTGAGATCGCACTACCTAGTAAGTCATTGTTGTGCAACGACCGACCCACAAACAGGGGCATTGTAATTATTTACCACCGTTCTGACCTACATGCTCATCGATCGCAAAAAAGACCCAGATTTTTAAGTCGCAGACTAATTATGGTGCTACCTGCAACTAAAGTAGAGAGATAAATGTTTGGTGAAAGTTGTATTTTGTCTACCATTTGCCACTTTCGAGATGAGCCAGGTTGTAGTCTGAGCTATACAGAACCTGCTGGCGGGTTCATACAGCCATGTTCTCCTGGTAGATGGCATAAACCTACACGCCTCAGCAACCCTGGCCACTCTCGGTGGGTAATTTAAGGTGGAACTACTAGAGCTAATTGCTGGTTCACCGGTGTACAACCATGTTCCTTCTCTAACCCTTCTCAGCACAGGAAACAAGCCGACCGTATTTGACCTCGATTTTACCAACGAGGACTTCACGATCGACGTGGTAACCGCGTGCACTCGGAGTGCTGCACTAGTGTTCCACCGCATGAGCTACGCAGAGTACCCTGAAGAAATACCGATGAATAATACTTCGTAACCAAATATGGGAACCTGTCCGACCTCAGTGGTGAAGCAAGCTGACTTTCCTAGCAGAATGGCCCACTGAGATGGCCCGGGGGAACATTTTTCCGCAGATTCAACAGGCACATTGGCAACAAATTCCACCAATCGAAAAGGAAGCAAGTTGTTCCTAAGGAGCAAGACTCAGAAATGCATGGCACTGAGGGACTCTGCATGGCTCGCCCACATAGCTTTTCCGAACGAGGACACTTGGGATGTTTATACGACACAAAGTAACCACTAAGTCAAACTCGTCCGGGTGGATAAAATAAAGAACCAACAAGACCTGGCGATAAAATTTTGCTCTTACCACAAGCTGCTATACAGACACGTACACAAGCTTGGCAGGGTCATGCACAGATTTCCCGCTTTGCATACAACATGTGAGCCACCACAAACAACAAAAGAGGCAGCCAACCTTCTTGCACAACAATTTAATCGTTCCTTCTGAAACCTACCGACAGTTTACACTTTTCCTACATAAATCATACCTCCCTCTGGGTCTATCCACATATCCTTTACCACCACTGCTTTTCTGAAGCTGCTGATGTCCTTGCAGTAGTATAGCCCGTCTGGCTCATATGGCATTGGCAAAAAGTGTTAAAATTGGCTGACATGAGTTTAGCAGAACCATTAGCAAGATGGTTTCAGCGATGTTTTGAAGAGTTGCAGGTTCCCATCATGTTGAGGCAAGGTACCATCACTCCAGTCTGCAAAAGTGATGGCTGTTAAGAACAAGCGAATTATCCGCTGATAACTCTAATTCCGTTGGCTTCCAATGTTATGGAGTCCATTGTTACCGTGGCACTAATTGGGTACCTGGAAAGCAACGAAATTCTCTTTCCGGCGCAACACGGATTTCGCCAAATGGATCCTGTAGTACTAACTTGCTGATAGTTCATACATGCTGGACGGAATATGTGGATGCGAAGGCAGGAGCACACGCCATCAATCTGAATATATTACCGGCGTTCCACCGTCTAGAGCACAGTTTACTGCTCACAAGCGTTGGAATTATAGAATCAATGATCCCGTTGGGGGATGGATACGCAATTTCTCGTTCATCATCTAAATGCAAAGGTTTGCAGGACCTTATTCGATCTATAGGAACTTCAGTATGGTCTACCTCATGGCTCACTACTCAGACCAAGACTGTTCCTGGTCCTCATGAGCGATCTCGCGGTAGTGCCCTTTCATATTTCTGCTAATCTCTGACGGCCTAAAGATATAACGTGTAATCACTATAGTGGATGTTTACACATTACAAAGTGAGCTGGACAAGCTTACACGTGGTCCACCAAGTGTATATCCCAGGTCGATGCCGCCAAGTGCAAAGCTCTAAGCATACGCCATCATAGTACTCATGATTAACGGTTGAGGTCACATATTCTACCGTGCGTATATCATGATAGCGATCTCATTGTGTTTGTGCAAAACGACATTGGTTTTATGAGGCAAACAGAAAGAGCAACAACGAAAGCAAATAAGTACTTTTGCATTCTGCGTAGGTGTTGTCTGGAACTGCTCAGTCTTCATCTCCGTCGCCAAATCTGTTGTGTCAAACTGCTTGAGTAGATTGACCTCGACTGACAGAAGAGCAAAATGGCAAGCACGTGGCAAGCTAGAGGCTGTTGGAGGTGAAGACGTGAATTAAATTACATAGCCACAAACCGTTCTCGTCATAGCCCGATTGATCAAGGGTGTCAAACTCCGGTAAACAGGAATGTACTTATCGCGGAATATTTTGGTTTAACATTTGGATTTCAGCTCCTTTGACCTTTTGGCCTCAGTTTATTCTGATCTTCGGAGCGGATGCTTGTTTTGACCTCTGATCAAGATTTCGTTTACCTGCGTTCAAGGAAACGCACTTCATGGCAGCAACGCGTTCGGAAAATTCGACACCTCAATTTTTTTGCAAATGCTTGGCGCACAAGGGATACGCTCTCCAAGCCTAGCAAGTCCGGCTGAAGTGTCACCCCACCGCATTCCAGATTGCACAACGCGGGGCGGCAAAGACTGTTAAAACTTGGTACCACATCCCGTAGTGACTCAGATGAAATACTCTGGGAGTGTAGGGTGGATGTAATCAAGGTTTACGGCACGAACTCATAATGGTGCAGTGGATAACAAAAAACACCAACTCCACTTACCATTTGAAACCTAACCAAGCACATCTCTGAGAGGCTATCACTTTAAGTTGACCGCGCAGCACATGCGAATAATATGTCGACGAAAATTTCTCTCCTTTTGAGTATCAAAGCCATGATACTACATGCAAGTGTGGGCAATTAATTGTCCCACTTTTTGCGAATTAAAATGTTATTTGGCGACAATGACACGTTTACCATAGGTGATGTGTCACGTGTCCGTCGAATGACGGCATTCGTGCAGAACAAGCAGTGAACCATAACAGACTCAGCTTAATATTCAGGCAGGTATACTAACGTCTGTTTTACTGCCAAGCTCTGTCAGAGCCAAAGAACTTGCACCTTCTTTTATGGACACTGTGTTCTTATGTTATAATTTCACCCTAACCATCTTACCGAAATTGTCAAGCACTTGCTTGTTAGTCAGTAACAGATCACTACTCCGTTGTTCCTTTTAACTTGTTGTCCGCAGTGCACCTTCGAAGTTACTGTGTACCTAAATTTCCTGTTTCCTTGTTCGATATACTGAATCGCTTAATTCCATCGGTTGTGTTCTCACTGGTTGAATGGCAGGTTCCTCTTAAGCTGGTTGAAATACAGATGAACGGAAATACTGAGGAATGCGGTGCCATTTTCAACGCCACATCGTACTAAATGTTTACGGATTACGTTAACGGTCGTGTGCACTAACGTTCCTGAGTCCAGATCTGGCACAATATTGAGCAAGTTGGTTGATGATCGCAACCACTGGCATTCCATCTGCGATGCGATTAGTATTCGAGTTGACCCAACTGCGCTACGGCGCGTAGCGCTTCACGCGAATTCAGTGCACTACAGCGAACTCCGATTTATTCGAGTAACCTTGAACTCACCTGAGGAGACAGAGCTAATCCTACCCTCAGCAGTTCAGCTTCGCAGATCATCGAGCGGGGTACGCATACTACCAAATATTCCTTGGAAATGTCGGTCAAAGGAAATAGAAAACCATGGCGACCCTTCTAAGAACAAAAGCCGTATTTGTTCATGGTGTTCCTGAACTATTGGGCTCTCCTGAGCACGAAGCGTAAAAACATGACCGAGAGCAAGGTTGCTACATCCGCGAAGCACTCTCTCTGGACGAAGTTATCGCTAAATCACTAACGAGAATTCCTTCATCTCCAAACTTCAACGGCTGCGGTCCAACATCATTGAAAGTCCTGATGCACTCCGATGAGAAGACTGAAGTCTAATTGGATAACAGGTTGAAGCATCGCTCCGGATTACCTGCCGAGAGTTGGCTAAAGATAGCAAGCGCAGGGAAACTAGTTATCAGTACTTCATTGGAACATGCAACCTCAGTAAAATATTTGCCTCCACAATCCTGCAGAGTTGCAGACATGGCATTTGCGACACCTGACGGGACAGGGAGACACAGGAGAGCACATCATGATCCAGGATGCTCCACAGAAACCACGCAGCCTGCCTGAAATTCAAGGACCAATAACCCACATAAAAAACGATTAACGACCGATCGACGAACGGTAGGATTAAAAGTGAACACGGATTTGTTGTCCATCCACACACTTCTAAAATCAAAAACATTATCATGTTCGTATCCTAACGCCCAAAGTCTTCTTAGTAAGTTGGCCGAACTTAGATAACGCCAGGCGTCACAACCGCGGGATCTCACTATGATTACGGAGACATGGTTAAGCCTTGAGATACCATATTCTGAGATCAATTTACCTGGTATGTCACTGCTTCAGAATGACAAAGTTGGAAGAGGTGGTGGCGTAATTCTGTATTCTGGAACAATGGTACAATGGTGTATTACGGGTAAAAAAGCAATGCTTAACGAGTAGCTTGGGATGGAAATTATTGGGAAAAGTAATTTGCATGATAAAGTAAAAGGCGTTTTGGTGGACTCAGCAAATACTTAGGTAGAATAGCGCGAATGTTCGCGTATTAAAAGTATAGATCCATAGATACATTTGTCGGGAATTTGGTAAGACACCATTTGATTGCGTGTTTTAGTCCCTGGCTAACAAGTCATAAAATGAAATGCAACTGAGACAACGTATCGTCAACTGGTTTTTTAAATATCACCAGATTGGGAGCAGAGACGATATAATTAGGGAGGGCGTTCCAAGGCTGGCACAAGCGGAGGGAAAAGAAATTTCTACGGCATTCAAGCCGGCTATACTGAATTGTCAGTTTCAGAGGATGACCTCATAGGTTAGTATTGTGGTTCAATTCCAGCAGCGCACGGCAAATGTGGTTTGGGTTCTTCCGAATGTGGTAAACCATTATGAGATCCCCCGCAAAAGCCGATATCGACTGCTGTACTTTCTTAGAGATTTCAGTTTATGCTGACTAGGCAGATGAAAGAGGTCCCTGACTTTCTTGGTTGCCCTTCGTTGAGGAGTCTCGAGAGCAAGGAGATCCTGTTTCTGCCATGGCTACCGTGCCTGAATAGCATATTTCACGTGTGGTCGCACGTAGGCTTTAAGCGTTTGGGGAGAGATTGAGGGCACAAACCGACCGAAGGCTCTGCGAAGCAGGCCGAAATGTTGATTGCTGGTTCTCCTCGCTTTCTCTGCTTGTTTTGAACACCCGAAATCTTCCTGTACAATACACTCAGGTCTCGCTACTGGGAGGCCTTCTCCCAGCTGTGGTCTCCAAGCTTGTAAGCACTCACCGGTTGGTGACGCAGATGGATCACCTGATCAACTGAAGCAGGTTCCTGTTTGACCATTCATAAATGCAATCTAGGTCATGTTGGAGTAGATCGTGATCTTCATGGTTACTAATCGCCCGCCATATCTTGACGTCATCGGCGAAAAGCAGGAAATTTGAGGAGATAACTCTTGCCAGGTCGTTGATAAACACCAGGAATAAGCGCGGTCCCAACACTGATCTTGTGGAATACCAGATTCTACCTCAATCGAGTTAGAGAGTGATCCCATAACGCGTACCTGAAGCTTCCGTTAGCGAAGAAAGCTTCCAATCCATCCAAGTACAGGATCTCCGATTCCGTAGCTCTGTAGCCGGTGAAGTAGGATGCGGTGATCCATGCGGTCGAAAGCTTTGGAGAAGTTCAGGTAAATGATGTCAACTCCGACCCCATCATTTGTATTTTTCCAGGTAGTCACTTAGAGGCTCAGCGGTGACCGCTTCCATCACCTTCGCGAGCATAGGGAGGAGAGCCACTGGGCTATAGTTTGCAGGAGCTAAACGGCTACCGCCTATAAAAATCGGGGTCATAATGCCACGCTTCCACAAAGTGGGGACTTGTTGTTCATCAAAGCACCTTTGGAAGAACTGTGACAGTGGTTCAGCTAGCTTGTTGGATGCAGCCTTCAGTACCTTCGGGCGGATGTTGTCTGCTCCCCTAAAGCTTTGATCACGCAGTATGTGTAACTTCCTTAGCACAATTGTTGGGTTGAAAATTACATGTGTAAACAATGAAGTCGGTCATCTGCATGACATTGTGGGACAGGTCGAGACTGAGGGTTGGTAAATTAGCTGCTGCATTAGCTGCTTCTTCGGTGCTTTGTACTCTACCGCCTGTCGTGAAAAGTGGAGGGATACCATGCTTCATTTTACAATGATTGTTGACATGCTTATACAGCATTTTGTTGTTGGCCAGGAAATTTTTGGCTAGGCACTGTTGATGTTACTTTGTCTTCATGGACAAGCGCAGTGCAATGTTTGCGATGGGTCAGGAAATTGCCCCAAGTCTCTGAATCGGGGTTAATCTTGTAAGCACGGCATGCTGCATCCTTTATCGCCAGGCATTTTCGAATCCTGCTCCTTAGAGTTGAAGGCATTTTTGTGGGACTAAGGTGCTTGATCTATAATGCTTTATTGACGATGTCGCTGAGTTTATCAACGAACTCTGTCCAAACGTTGTCAACGGGACTGTTGTTTGAGAATTCCCAAGCAGCTGCGTCGACGAGTTCTTTCAAGATATGTTAGCGTATGATTGCATGAGTTAGTTCCAAGTGTTCAGATGGATACTCAGCATAACACACATAGTTGAACGTTATTACTACACGGTCACTGAGACCTAATGGATTATCCATCAATAACTTGTCAACCATGAGCTCTTTGTTCGTGAGCACTAGGTACAATATGGAGAGTTTGTTTGCTATCCTGAATCTAGTGGGCGTGGTGACATGGTTGTACAAAGGAATATTACCGAGCACTTCATGCAAGTCTGCTTTGAAGTGCTTACTGGGTGATTCCGAAACCTCCAGATTGTGTAGATTGAAGTCCCCGGAGATGGGAATGTGGCTGTACCTGGTGCGTGTTACTCTGTTCAGACCACGGATCTAGCGGGAATCCATTTCCGGAACGGATGTTGGGGGGCGGTAAACGACAGCTACGAGACATGTGTCGTGTCTTAGTCGGAGACGGCAACAGAATGAGTCGCTAACGGGAGTTTCTAGGTCGTCAACTACTACACATTGCAGGTCTCTGCGGTAGTAGAGTAGGACCCCACCTCCTCTGCTGGGGCAGTTGTTCCAAATGAGTGACATTCCAGCTATATCAACCTCAACATCAGTCACCTCTTGGTGTAAGCAAGTTTCGGTATTAGAAATTAGGTTTTAAGCATTCGTAAGCAGAGGTAGCCGAACTTCGGTAAGTTTACTGAGGAGCCCTTGAGCGCTAGTGTACATACATGAAACTTTCTCAGATTTAAGCAATGTTTCCGAGGTTGTGCAACTCATACGTGAAGTTTGGCCGACCAGTGAGTGGCGGGCGACTAATCGTTTTTTCGATGTATGCTTGGTGAAGGGTTTAACGTCTTATTAATGGCCCCTGTAGTTAGTCCCGTGCTTAATCTTCTACATACAGTGTAAGGTGTCTGGTCAAATCATCTTCTACAGCTTGTAGGGGCTCATTAGACACACTATTGGTGCATTATACTTTTATAGATCCCATCGCGTTTGGTTCTTTGAGTTACATATCATCTCTAGGAGGCATATCGCTGATTGTCTTCAGCCGAACCTCAGATGGTAGCCTGCAACGGAACATGTACCAGCATTTTAACATCCGTGCTACCATATGTTTTGACTGAAGGACCACCTTCAACACTCTCGGGCCACTTCCTTTGTAGTTCGGTGAGGTACGCAGACGTGACACGGATTTCGCTAACACATCATCCAAGCAGAGTGTTACACGAATATAACACCACTGTTCTTTATCATGGGTTGTTATTTCATGCTCATCACATGCTTCAGCTTCCGGAACCCCGTGAAGAAGTATGGTTCTGGTTGAAATTTCATTTCGGTAGTCATCTATGGTGCGGTTTACTCGATAACTCTCGCCTCATGGGATGTCTGGAAAGATACAGATAAAGCAGTGTTCATTTCTGAGACAACCAGTCGAGAGTAATACTGATTCTACTTCAGTGATGGAGTTCAGCACAACACGCAGAACTCTTGGCTCTCCGAAATGCTTAGATTTGGGGTGTCGCGCAATACGCACTAGGTGTACAGGTTTCAGTAAAACTACGATTAGATTACTAATAATATCCTACTGGTTGTGTGGTCATCCAACTGCCTCCCTCTTATTGTTGTCGACTTTGATTCTGGGATAGTGGGGCACAGTACATTCAGTACAGTTAGTTGTTTCTTTACACCTTTCGGCATGTCATGGTTAGTGATTGAAATCCTCGTAGATGTACCGCAGGAAACCGGTGGTGCTTGCAATAGGAAAACTTCGCTGCGCTCCTCAGTTTCCGATCCAGTTGGGGGTGATGTTAATTTTATATAACGGCTCTTCTTGGAAGCAACCGTAACCCAACTTTCGCTGGTACCGACTTGCTCTTTTTCTATGCACTCCGTCGGGAGTTTGGAAGTAGCCTTACGTGTAGTTACTCCGATCAAACTGGGAACCGCATTAGTCAAATGTGAGCCACGTGTGGTATTGGAACAGCAGTTGATGTTTTGGACTCTAGGTGTCTTGTTGCTTACGGTGTTACTAGCAGTTCTTGTCGGGATAGGAGCAGCAGTTACGGGGGAGAAGTGGGTTGCACAGTCCACTATTCTTAGCCCAACCGTAGTGATTTTGATGGTCGCCATTTCCACAAACTTGGTTAGTAACTGGTCGTACTTCTGATATAATAGGAGCATGCTTTTTATCAGTGGGATAGATGCGCATTCCAAGCAGAACCATAGAGTGTCTGGTTTGTTTAATAACTTGGTCTGACTAGCTATAACTCGGAGGCATCTCGCATGGAAAAACTTGCAACCGTTACGGCACAAAATGCCTCCCTTAACAAGTTTAGAACATGATCCACATAGGTCGGTAGACTGTGGTACACTGGGCATCGCGCTTATTGAGAAAATGTTACGAACCATTTGAATGACACCCTTTATGGTAAAAAGTTGTTCCGTTACTGACGTTGTCGGAAAGGTCAGAGTGTGCACGTTGCAGTTGTGTGCTCGCAGACTATCCTCTCTGGCGTGCCTGTCGAGTGTGTCAGCTTGAATGTGGGGGAGAATCCACGAGGGTGTGATCGGGAATTTTCGTGGTTAAGCGTATGGATCACGCCGGGTAAATTGGGCTTGAGACCTGTAGTTGCTCAAAGCAATGTTGGATTTGAACGAGTGACAGTTCGTTCGAAAGCCGTTGAAATGGTCTATCGACTGAGACCAAACAATGTCTCCGATGGTTGGAGTAAAGCAAACTTTGGCGCTTGGATATGGGCGAAAAACTGCCCGGAATTTCTAACGCAGATAAATTTAGAATGCACTGGAGTATACACGAGAAAAAGACATCACAAGCGGAGCATTCGAAAGCAAGATAAATGAGTTTACATCCAAAGATGTGCAATAAAATATCGCTGCACTGCATAATTCATCAACAAGTGCTGTGTATTAAGTCGATATTTTAAGCCGAAACTAAGCAAGGATTCAAAAACTCTCCATTAAGCTAGATACAAATTCGTTTCGATTTCTAACATGCAGCGGAGAAGAGGCTGCAGTGAGGGCTGTCCCTGAAAAATTACAAGGCTAACCTCCAATGTGAACTCAGTGAACATCCAGAGATCCGTGCCCCAGATGCGCTTTGGTGCCAGCAATGGTTACGGAGCAAAGACATAAATCTTATTGCTGTGATTTACCGTCCACCAAACTTTACGTGTGAGACAGACACCATACTGAATCACGATCTTCAGATTGCTTAAAGCGAGTCATACGGTCACATTCTCATCACAGGTGAGGTTAATGTGCACGATCTGGAAACAGCAATGACCGATAGCATGCAGTTATAATCCATTTTACAAGAGGTAATTTCCAGCTACCCTCCGTACAACCACGTGACCTCTCCCACCAGATTTCGAAGTGATAAAAAGTCGTCGACATTGATTTTGTGCTCACCAACGAAGAACTCATGGTCGGCGGTATAATTACAACCACACCACTTGGTCGCAGTGACTGTTTAACTATGTATGTTATGCGGAATATCCTGAGGAAGTGGATGATAAAGTGCATACGGTCACGCACTACAACGTGATATCCAGGCTTGCTAAGGAGGTACCTCAGACATTCTTAACTGAATGCCCTCCAGAGATCGACTGTAAGACTTTCACAAGGACATATGGCACAATCGTAACACACGAGTCTGAGCAGAAATTCTTCCATCGTCAAAAGAGAAGGAGGTCATCTCTGAGGAGCAGAACACGCAAATGCATGTTCTTGAGGGACTTGGAATAGAGTGCTCACAAGGAATCCCCGATTTCCGAAACCTGGACTGCTTATGTGGCACAGCATAACTCCTGTGTAAGCTTGATCCGAGAGGACAGGTTAATGCATCAGCATGAGTTAATAAAGCAATTATGCAACAACCGCAAACACTTCTACAGGCATGTTAACGGTCTTCATAAGGTGCAAAGCGGAATCCCTGTACTGATCAAGACTGACAGGTACACGCGATCAGCAATGGAAGCAGCCGATCTCTTACGGTTCCATTAATCGCAAACGTTCCAGAGAGTAACAGGCCCAACGGTTATCCTTGCTCCTATTGTCCAACCATCAGCTTTATACATTATTACTTTTACTGCAGAGTGTGTCAAAGAAACTGTTGTCCCTGCGTATCCACAGCTCTCCTGATGTCAATAACATTCGACTGAATCCTTTACAGGCAGCAGCCAATGGTCTGGCGGAACCTCCGGCTATATTCGATCAGTGCTGTATGCAGAAGCACCATATTGCAGCAATATGGAAGCGAGTGATCCTCACTCATATTCATAAGGGAGGTAGTCGTACTGACCCAACCAACTACTTCCGATAACACTACGCCCTGTGCTTTTCAAGATTATGGAGTCTATCATCGCTGATGCACTCATGCAGTGTCTGGAAAATCACAACATCATAGCATCAGCGCAACATAGCTTCCGACAAAAGCGCTCATGCACTACGAACATGCTAATTGTACGCAATAGCTGGACCAAAGCAATTGATGATGGAGCGGGAGTCGATGTCATTCACCTGGACTTCTCAAAATCGTTTGATAGCTTACATCACCGAATTCTGCTCCATCAAATTCAGGTCTATGGAGATCAGAGAAGCGAACGACCACGAAAAGCTCCTTCGTGACCTCAACACGATTTCAAACTGGTCAGTTTTGGATGCACTACTGTGCAATGTCAAAAAACGCAACAAATTTCAATTGCCCCATAGGCATAAGTAAGTGTATAGACTTGGGTCACACGTATTGCAAACAACCTCCCAAGAACGCGACATTTGTGTGCTCATTCAAAGTGACCCAAACTGTTCATAGCAGTCAGAGGCAATTGAGAGGAGTGTCAACCAGCAGATCGGCTTACTGCGGTGAGCATTCGGAACATTCGACCCATCCATCTTCCCCATGATGCACAATTCTTACTTTCATCCTCATGTTGAATACGCTATTCAAGCTTGACAACCCTGGTTGAAGCACGACGTAGAAATGGTAGAAAAACCACAATGCCAAGCCACAAAGAACGTCCAAGGCATAGGAAATCTGTCCTATCATCAAAGGCTGAAATCACTGCGAGTTTTCAGTGGTCACTCATGGAGGTTGCACGGCGATCTCAGATTAGTCTACCAAATATTGTTTGACTCTAATCACGGATGCCAACACTTGCTGAAACTCAGCCACAACACCAATCTCAGAGGTAACCCCCTGAAATTGTGTGCACAGTATAGCCACCTGAAATGCAGGCGGAATTATTTTTCTCCTCGGGTTTCCCAACCCTGGAAAGCCCTCCCAAACTTAGTCGATTCCTTCCCACATTTGATATTTTCAACAAACGATTGGATCTTGCGTTTGGCCCCCAGCACTTCGTTGCATAAACTGTGATACTTTGGAACATATATTACTTATCCCTCCAAACAGGATTAACATGTCTCATAAACCTGAGAAGGCGGTACAGAAGTGAGTATTCTCGCTTTTACTTACCTCATTGAGTACAGCAACTATAACTGTCCCGATATTGCCTCATCGTGCGCAAACAATTCCCACTTACACTACTATTATTCAGCAGCGTATCTGTTAGATAAACGCTCAAACAGACAACTCACCTATTTTTTGATACTTGAAGTTTTACCCCCACCATCCTGCGGGACTTGTCAAGCAATTGCTTTTTTACGCGGCATCAATCATTGTTCATTTTTCATTGGAGTTTTGTCATATGCGCATTCCGTTTGCATCGGACCAGAAATGAGGCCATACTTCAAATACCGACAACAAATTATGTGCTCAGTTCAAGTACACAGTTTAGTGGGAATATATAGTAGGTGCACACGATCAAGAATATTACTAGAATCACGTTTAATTTAGTCGTTCATAAAATCAACCACGAATGATAACTTTTCATTAATGACACCACCAGTTGTTTGCCGCTGGAAGCTAAATCTTTAACTCTTATTCATCACTGTGTTTGGCTGTTTTCGTTTACAAAAGCGGGTTCTTACATAACCTTCTTTATTGTTCATTAGCTCTTCTACCCAATAAATCAGCTTCGAAATATTGCAATGGAATACGCAGAAACAGACTACGTGTTTTTGGTCGATGTGGATTTCGTCCCGAGCATGAACCTTTCTGAATCTTTGGAGGTTACGGCATTAAAGCGGTTTGATCCCGTGAGTTCGCGTGTTTTATGGTGGAAAGCACTGAGCATTCATTGTCTGAAAGACCCGATTATTTTAATCAACTTTTGTGTATTATTTAAATTAAAGCACAGCCGCAAGTAGTCAGTTGACAGTATTCAAGCTGAACTTAGTTACGCATTGTCTATCAACTGTAGCTAACCACATATGGAGACCGGTCTGAATCCTCCCGCGGTGAGCGAAGGTGCTTCATCGTACCAGCTTTCGAGATCAAGGAAGGTAGGGACCCACTGCCGAACACAAAAGGGGATCTGCTGTCCCTTTGGGGCCAAGGATATGTTCAGCCTTTTCGTCACGAAATCTGGACAGCTGGACACACGGCAACAGACTACGCCAAATGGAAAGAAATATCGGAACCGTATGAGGTGACGGATTTATTGATGCAGTCATTATATTGGTCGAGTTCCCTTGCTCTGGTGATATGTGCTACGATTTTTATACGTTTCTCCAAATTAGCACACTGTAGCATTTATAGAAATCTTTTGAATTTTCGGTTGTTCGCCGAACTTAGATCTTTGCTTGCAAGTGTGTATTTACCAGGCTAGGTAACATGTATCCTCTGAGACTTGATTCGCAGCACCTAGTAGGCCACGTTTAAATCCAAGGGCATACTATTCATATAGCCTTACTCTGGATGCCAGACATCAGTGATTTCCCATCTTTAACAGATGTTGCACTTCCAAGTATCTGAACGCCTTGCATGTTGACGACATCCATAGGTACAGATATTAATGACTGCAGTAGTGAAATTGAATGGTTGGATGGTGTTTTCGTAACATTTCATTAAGCTTCTTTCTTGCATTTCCCATGCAGTATTGACCACACTTTCGTTAAGGTTTACATTGCACGTTGAGTTTTTCCGTTCGTTTTGGATAGTTGGTGAGTAACTTTAATCTAAAGCAGTAGTCAACATCTTATTAATACCTCAGATATTCTGTTGGTGTAGGGCAATTTCGCTATCCTTGCAACTGCTACAGTTACAAATAAATAAATAAATAAATATAAATGGTATATTTCTCGGTGATTCGAGGTGCAGTCCAACTATGTGGTCTGATCAATGTGTACAACAGGATCGGAAAAAATTATGAATTTGTTCACGCTTTTTACAATGGATCCAAAACGGGTATTAAAGTAATTGGCAGGATTAACGTATTAAATAAATTAAAAACCAGGAACAATAACATATGCAGATTTAAACAAATGTCTACTTAAAGTAATACGGCAACACATGGAACCGTCCCCAGGGGACCTGCTTCCATGCAAGGTATTCCCTCGAAAGGTTTCGCCTGCACTTCCATGCAATACCTGACTGCGTGCCGGTGTGGCACAGTAGCATATGAGCCATCACCTGTTTATCATATGTTCTGTTCTTTTTAGGGCTGCTTTTATACATGTATTATGAGCGATGAACTCTCAGCCCAGTCCGTCATGCGGATCATTCAGTTGTGGCACTTTTTATATGCTGGTAAATTTGTGGCAATGTACCTTGCATAGGTAAAGTCTTTTATAATCTGGAAGCTATAACCGTCACCACAGGAGATCAGCCCAGTCGTGGCCAACTATGAAATAAGGAAGAATGTGGAAAAGAAAACTTATGTGAAAATGGTGCTATATCGTTAATGTAAAAATAGGCAGGTATGTTTTTTACATCGGGGTGAAAATTGATCGAGCCGATCATATAATCAAACTGTGTGGCGTGACAGCCGGAGACAGATAACTGTACGAGTTGTCCATAGGCAAAAGTCGCATAAGGAATCAGTTATTGCCATCACTGAATTCAAGTATGTGTTTCTGGACTGTTAACTTCAGAAAAGAAGGGGAAATAATTAGCACTGGAGAACAAATATAGCGAAAGGGATCGCAGAACAAGATTACGAATTAATCCATTTGCGGGGAAAAGTACGAAAATAGTTCCTGACACCACACCAGTAAATAATTTTGCTCTCGGTTTTAAACAAAAGACAGTTGGTATGAATTAAGTTTGAAAGGAGTAACACCGCATAGGAGCTAGCATTAAAGAATAGCATGAGAAGTGGTTGTTTGTAGCCGCTCATCCTAGATGACGATGTTTTTTCTGATGCATTCGAGGCGATGTTCTCCGGTATCATACATGATCCTGCCCTTCTTCATACAGCTTTTCATCATCAAGTTGAATGTTTAAGATCCATTTTACTCTGTCCGTTGACAGATAAGCCTTTATCATTTTCTTGAACATGCAAAAATGTTCAATACATTTAATCTTTTTTAGCAACTTATTCTACATGGAGCCATACCTAAGAATGTAGAAAGTTCTCCTTAGGTTGGTCTTGAGTTTAGGTAAGTGGAATAGACATTCACTATCTCGCAGTTCAAAATGGTGTTATCCCGAAAGTGCAATTGATAGGTTCCAACATATGCTTTCCGCCATGCGAGTTTGTGGAGGAAGCACAGATTTAATTGCATTCTTCGTAACCACAGAGGTTCAAGATTCAACTGCTTACACCTATCTCTGTAAAAAAAAGAGCGGTTGAATAGCCAACTATGCGCTTCGTAAAGGCGCGTTGAACGTTTTCAATGGCTCTCAAGTCACCCTTTCGCAAGTTACAGAACGTAAAACAGCAATATTCAAGCAAAGGCCAGATACTGATTTTGAAAGCAATTAGGCTGGTTTCTTTCGAGGTTAGCAGGTGGCATATGAGCCCGACCGACTGCTTAGCCTTTTTCACGATATGATTTGTATGTTCGCTAAAGTTTAACGAACTAGAATATCTTAAACTAAGTCACGGGTGATGTCAAATTTTTGGTACGAGTTCCTTTTGAGGGTTCCTAAGTAATGGTCTTACGTAGTGTGCGCCCGTTTTAGTGTGCTGGGATCGTTTAAGTTAATAATAGTGGGGTGCCTTTTTTGTGACAATGCAACACGAAAACGCCGGTAGTTCGAATACCGTATAGTGATCCGAATGACCGAGGTCTGTTCCAAAGTAAACCAAAGTATTAATAGAGATGGTGTCGCAATCCAATCTCGCAGTGCGTACCCCAAGCCCGACCTTGAATGCTAAGAATAGTACTTCAGTCTTACTTTAAACGAAACATGTCTGGCAAGGCATATATAAGGAGTTACAAGCATTTGCAAACCGACCAATCAAACTTCGATCGAAAACCACGGAGAATAACGAAGATGGTTTTGAGATTTCGAGAGAAAACGTTTTCCACTCGGACCAAATTCGTGTAAGGATTAAGGAACACTATATATAATCTAAATGCAATTAATAACGTCACTGCAGTTATAAGTGATTCATGACTAATTATGATCAACTGAAGCTTTTAGAATGAGCCGAAAAGAAAAACCCATTTCTGTTTGCACATTTAGAAAATCTCAGTGCATCGGCTGTCAGCGGAGACATGAAGAAGAAATAAGGATTCAGCAGATAAGTGTAAAATAAGGGAAGGTAGGTGTTGTGTGGTCATGAAAATAAAAACTACAGGTAATTGCCAAGCTGGATTAATAATTTGAGCATACAAAGAATCCAACGCAGAGATACATAAAAAATAGAAGAATGCGTTACGAGATGCACCTACTAACCATAAGCCAGCGGCTAGTATAATGGACTTCAAAAGGTGATATCAGTTAAACTTTCGTACAGCTTCGCTCTACCTTAACAAGCCTAAATAAAAGCGTTATCGGAAAAGTGTCGCTGCAAGTGTATTAAGAGGGAAGCAAACACATGCAGTGTCAGCCGGTGTGAAAACGGGGTAATCACGAGATTTGAACTAGTGTTGGAGGAGGAAACTTTAGAGGAATAATGAGATAAAGATAATATTTATCCTCACCTACTATGAGTGCATATGCGTTTATGTGTCACAAACAAGGCAGCGTCAAACTAAAGACCGTAAACAAATGACGTAATACGTGAGAAAGACGGTCCTCAGAAGACGATGCAGCGCCATCTAGAAGGAAAAGTTTTGTCAAGGAACATGCACATGGGCTTTGTATGCCACAGTTAAATGACGCTGTCAGCGCGGCAGGCGGTACCGAAAAAGAATGCGTCAACATCTGTGAGGATAGGGCTGGAACCGAGCAGTTGAAATGGGGAAGGAATTCAATTTGAAACGCGAGCGCATGGGCATCATACGCCACAGATAGTTTTCGTGTAGACAAACTTGTTAGCCACAACTTTCAGCAGCACTCGGACGGAGCGGTTTCGTTGATAATCTCGATTTCTCGTCTACTATATCTGGTTTCATTACAACCTCGTAACACTCACTTTCTTAATTGTGGAATACCCTCAACCTTTGACATATAGCTCCCGTGTTGTTTATGTTTCATGCGTGACCAGATTCTCCCTCAAACGAACTGCCATCATTTATCTGCAAATTTAGGATCTGTTTCACATTCACTGGTTTCAGGAAATTCGAAACTATTTTACATTCGTTTAACTTCTGTGTACACCATCTGCAAGTAGGCAGCCTACTCCATATTATACCGCACCTTATAAGCTGCTAGTTCTTTGCAAATGTTGTCCTGAATTTGCGCACTGTGATCATACACCCCGTGCCACCCATTTCATATCTGGTTTCTAGTCGAAATCGCAAAGAGCTGTGTTCACAGGTACTTTCTGCTACACAACTTTATGTAGAAAACAAACATTCCAATAGAATCTGCGTAACCATAATGACTCGAATGTTAGTTCAGTACGTCTCTCCTTATAAGAAACAAGTGTAGTGTACACGTAGATGCGTTCGGTGAAGGCATGTTGAACATGATTTGTGGTATTCTCTCACAGGTGTGTAGAGTGCTAAACGTGACCTGACATTATTCTGAAAGGGACCTCATATTGAGTTTATTTGCCATGAGTCTAGTCTCTTTCTGCGTTAGTAACTTACACTTATACCCCATTACTTGTACTGCTTTAGTCCCAATGTAGTTCGCATGTTTGCTGAAATTTAGGGAGCTGACATATTGCATTCCAAAATCTCTGACAGAAAAACAAATAGAAATGGTATCATTATGAAGCTGAAATATTCCGGATTTCATTATGGTATCCATTAATCATTATGCTGTATTTCGATGAAGAGAACTGCGTAAACTACTTACAGCCAAGACATTTAGATCGTGTTTAATATTTGCTACTTCAGTTGCATGTTGCGACGAATGGAACGTACACACTTGGCCAAATTATTATACATGTGTAGAATTCAGCAACCTCTTTGTATATTTCTTCACATTTCGAGTAAAAATCAAATGATTTAACTGTAAACTGATTATGTTCCAGGAAAAACATATATCGATTAGAAATTCTTCAACGTTAGTAGTTTGTAAATGATCCTTTGCAAGTTTCAAGTTTACGCGCAAAGGCATGGATTGAATGGGTTTTTAATATGTTCAGTCATGCTTTCAGTGCATTAAGCGGTTGCTTAATTGTAATAATTTTTCATTGCTGACTTTAGAATTGCTCATATGCTCTCTATTAGATTCATGTCAGGGCTATTACCAGGCCATGGTAAAACACATCAGTGCCACAACCCTCTAGAAAACAGGTTGCTTCACTTCCCTTGTGAGATGGAGCACTGTCATGCATGTAAATGAAGTCTCCTGTCCCTGTAAATCCTTTTTTCTTTGCCCATTCACACACCTGAGGGATCGGTTGGTGCTCTAGTAGTGGTTGGTACTGCTGCTGGTTCATGGTACCATGGACGACGTAAAGCCAACCAGTTCCGTAGATACTCATAACGCTCAAGACCTGAGTGGGATGCTTAACTCGTTGAACGCTACAGTCTTCCTCAGCTGTTCTCCAGTTAATCGCCGGACATATAGAGATTGCTTGTCAGAGCACCGGATGGAGCACTCATCGCTAAAAATCACCTAACATAAAACGCAGAAGAGCTGTTGAAAATATCAAAGCAATATAGGCACGATTTTTCTCGAAAAGCCATAAAAATAAAGCTTTTGTTCCTCACTCGCTCCCATTCATTTTTTGACCATTTGTCACGCTGTTTGGCCCATACCTGTCAGATTCAAATGGGACTGGAACGGTAGGAAAATCCTTTGCGTGTTCCTTCTTAAGTGGATCGTTGATCCAGGAAATTATAGGGTGTTGGGAGGTCTTGATGGACGTAAAACCAAACACCCGAACCACACCCTGGTCAACCAATAACTACCCACGTTCCATGCACTAACAGTCCCCGTTGTGTAAGTCAAGTGAAGTAAGGAAGACGTAGAAAGAAAATGGAAGATAAAGAGGAAGTACAGTCATTTAAATGAAGGATAACACAAAAGAGTGAAGAGAATGACAGGATATGAACTCAAAGTGGCAAAGTGGATAGGGTCAAGAGAAGGGGAAGGTTTCGTGTTGCCACCCAACGGCGTCTAACTGAGGCTCGGAACCCTTAACTGTAGGTTTACTGACTACACTTTCTGGAAGTGAGTTCCAACGCTCGATAACTCTACGCGATAACCGAGTTTCCGCCCTGATCCGATCGGAACGCGGCTTGTGTAGCTTCATGGGAGGATCGCGAAGACAAGGCAACCTAACTGGGCTAAATAGCCAGCTCAAGTCCGGTCCAACCTTCCCTGTTAAAATGCGGTAAGTAAAGATCAGGTCGCCTCGAAACCGTCGGTAGTGCATTGAATACATACTCAAGCTAAGTAGACGCTCGGAGCATGATTACCCCCGTAACCCCTCGACCAATTCGGTACCTACTCTCAAAAAACTCGAGCTCCATCTTGTCCCGAACAAGGCAGGGCGGGCAAGCCTGGACGCAGTATTCCAGATGGGGCCGAACGAAAACTGAGAACAGCTTCACAGTTATTTCGGCAGTTAAGACCCCGAAAGAACGGCGCATAAACCACAACATTTTGAACCCCCTACTTGCAGCTTTCTTCCAGTTGTCACCAGGATGCAAAGAAGAGGAATGGACGACGTCTAGGTCTGCCGGGTTGGAGACAAGGGGGAGTTCGACCCCACCAAGCACGTATCTCGAAGGTAGGAAAGTTGCTCCTATACGAAGGACGGAACACTTAACCTGATTAATGGACAGTAGCCACAAAGTAGACCAATCCCAGAGTCTGGCTAGGGCACGTTAAATGTCTTCAGAACCCCTGTGACTTGTGCAAGATTTTCTAGCTTAAGGTTATCAGCAAACAATAGCGATCATAACCTAAGCTCTCCAGAGAGATCGTTTACGTAGATGGAGAACAGCATCGGTCAAAGGAC
Source organism: Dicrocoelium dendriticum (assembly GCA_944474145.2). Taxonomy (NCBI): domain Eukaryota; kingdom Metazoa; phylum Platyhelminthes; class Trematoda; order Plagiorchiida; family Dicrocoeliidae; genus Dicrocoelium; species Dicrocoelium dendriticum. The sequence continues at coordinate 62,042 of CALYDF020000435.1, read as the reverse complement.
CGAGCTCTGTGCGACATCGCTAAGGACGGCTTGCCTAAAGGAAAGGCTGCGACCCACACGTACACACTGCTCTCTCCCTTGCAAAAACGCAGATGCCCAGTGAAGGGCGCGGCCAGATACGCCATAGGAGCTCAGCTTCTGTGATAGCCTCAAATGCTTTCGAGAAGTCGACGAAAAGCACATCCACTACGTGGCCATTGTTCACTGCCTCGGCCCAAGCTTCACGAGCAACCAAAAAATTCGCCAGACACGAAAACCCTTCCAAAATCCGTGTTATGCACTACTGAGTAGATCAAATCTATTCAGGTGACCTTCCAACGAATCTCTCACCAGCTTTTCAAGCACTTTGACCACGACGCTAGTCAGACTGACTGGCCTATAATTGGCTGACAGACGCATGTCGCCATTTTTGAAGATAAGACAGATGAGAGCCTCCTTCCATGCAGAATGTAATATACAGCTGTCAAGTGACTTCTGAAACACCATCGTCAGCGGTCCACTTAGTTCCACCGCCAACTCATGCAGAAGCTTCGGGTGTACTGAATTAGGTCTAGCTGCTTTAGTAGGGTTCAGTTCTTGCAACAGCGTAAGAACTTGCATTTTGACCACAGTAAATTCAGATAAATCAGAACTCTTAGCTACTCTGGGGACAAGTTCAAAGCTAGTCAACGAGGCCTCACATACAAAAGCCCCTGCATATTGCTCCCCAAGTACACGAGCCTTGTTCGAGTCGGCATAGGCATGAGTTTTGCTTTCTCAGACGTCTGCAATCTTGAAGTCTAGAATCCAGAAGTCTTCTTCTTACAGTTCTGAATCTTACTGCAACACCATGCTGTTCTAACACCCCTTGCACCTATCTGCTAGATGCTTTGCGAGTTTTTGGCATTCCCTAAGCAGAAGTGAGTCGTCTCGAGCTGTTGCAGGCCTGCTGCGACCACATTCTGCGGAACGTTTGGGGGACAGGGGTAATTTCTTTAGCAATTTCTTTCAAATTTGGCATAGAGACGCTTGGATAATAGCAATCTCGGTAGCAATTTCTGATCCCTTAAGATCTCTCAAGAAAATTTCATTTTTGCACTCATTCGAGGGGTCAGGTTACGTAATTTACCCATTAATATGCTAATATACAGTCTAGAAAGTGTCGATCAATACGGTTGTGCCGTTACCTGAGAGGATGCCTAGAATAATGAAAATAAAGTAATTACATATAATTAAAAGTTGATCCAAAACCATTCAAATGTAATCCGAAACTGTAGACTGCAGTAGGAAATAACAAACTGATAAGAATGCAACCGCTGGTTTACATAAATACTGCATATGTAACGTCAACCAATTTGTCATCATTTGCAAAATGCATTTACTCCATGCCTTTGCGTCTTAACGCTTTGAAACTTCTCAAAGGTTCATTCACAAGATGCTAATCTTGATGAATCTCCAATCATTACACGTTTTTCTTGTAATATGTAACCAGTTTATAGCAAAATCATTTGATTCTTGCTAGTAATGTAAAAAATATGAAAAACGTTTGCTGATTTCTGAAAAGTTATAAAAATTTGGCCAACGATGTATATGCTGCTTTCAAATGAGCTGCGAATAAGTATGTTTTACTGAGGCGTATGACATGCACACGATCATTTATGTACAATAATGAAAGAACAGGATCCAAAACGTTGTCTTGAGCTACGCCACTGTTAGCTTCTTGGGCGCAGACATAAACTCATTTATCTCAACTGCCTGCGAGCGTCCTGCCAGATAAGGTTCTAACTAAAAAGGAATGGATTTGACTTTACAAAAGCTTCTCAGTTTCAATAACAATCATCTACGTGGGACGTAATGGAATGATTTTTTTATTTAAGGAAATACGGCAATGTATTTTGCTGTCGAATCAATCGCTGCATTGAGATTGTCTAGGAAGTCTATTTGACAAATCTTTCAGTAACTAGAGTTTAAGGAGTCCTAATACACAGGTAATAGAAAACTGTGTGATAAGAGAAAGAAGCCTAATTCTTATTTAACAATTCTCTCCGTCATTCAGGGTAGATTGGATGTGAGGCTTAACAGGGCGATAGCTACGAATATCAATTTTAGACTCAAAGTTACATGGTGGTACGACAACAGACTTCTTGGACTGCTGTTGGGTGGCGCCTGGCATACTAGTTGGTACTCAATGAAACGTAAGAGACGTGTAAAATATGGGATAGTATAGAAGTTGGAGGCGATTGAACCCAAGGTGTATTGTGCAGGCTGCAAGAATAGGTAGCGTATCAACGAGAGCGAGAAACGGTGCAGCAAATTACTCACTAAAACGCTTTGTATCAACGGAAGAGCCATCGGTAAAACAAGTGAACGTTTTGAATGTTAAAACAACGGTCAAATCTGATGTTGGCAAATACTGAAAGGACGTGTTTTCCGATACACCACAAGGACCTCCCCCTAGAACGCTGAAGGAAGGAAGCTTTCGATAGAGCTGTTAATGCTGGAAAACGGAAGTTGAGGATGGGTGCGAACAGTTCATGGTCTTGAACAAGGGCTTCCAAGTTGAGGTGTGTAGCGGAGTTCGTTGGTTCCAGCCCTCTATTATTATTATTATTTATTAATTATTTATTTATGATGACGGTGTGGACCAGAGTGCATCATCCGTGGGCCCTCGGGGCGGGCTGGTCGGGCTGCAAAAACTGGCTAGTCCAATAAAAGGTCGACAGAACATTCCCTCCGTTGCAGACCCGACGGTGGGCTTGGGAGGTGTCGCTCTCCCCACCGCACTCCAGTCCACAGTCCTCTTCCCACGAAGAAATCCAAGCGGCCTCGTCCCACAAAGAAATCCGGGCGTCTTCGTCCCACGACGAAATCCGGCGTCCTCGTCGGCAACGCCTAGACAAGCGTTTGGGGACCAACCCGTTCATGGCCGGCTGCCTAGGGCAACTGACTGTTCCTTGGGTCAGGAAGGGGGCCTTGGGTCGGCTGGCGAGTCACTCGAGGGTTGCCTTGGCAGTTCCGGCAGCTGAGTTTCTGAAAGGTATAACTCAGTGAGGGAGGGCATGTGTCGGGGAAGTGGCTTGAGGCTGGAGAGAGTACATGGCATTCATGATAAAAGTAAACACAATTTGAAGTTTTCAAAATGTTTTGGGCTTTTGTGGATTTTGAAAAACGTTTGTGGATGAGACGCACGATTATCCCTAAAGACGAATTGGAGTGTTAATGGAAACAGCAAGCGTTTACAAAATCTGAAAAACAGACCGGGAGTTTGATCTATCTACTGCGTCGGTCATTTGCCTGCGGCTGAGGCGGGGTAGGTTGCGGGTCAAGCGGAACGGAGGGTATCGGGATATCCAGTGCTCGGGAAGTCACCGCAGGTGCGGGTGTTTGTGTGATAGCATCAGGATGGTTTGTAAGTGGTTCATCAAAGAAAGCCACTTTGAGGGAGTTGATGGACACCGTTGTTCGGTGACCATTCTGGTCTAAAGTGAAATATTTCGCAGTCCGTTGCAGGACTCTGAAAGGGTCAGTGTAGGGAGGCTGGAGATGGCGCCGCGCTGTATCAGTGCGGAGGACGCCGTGAGTTCACGTAGAGAGTCCACCGTGCATTTGCACATCTCTCGTCTGTTCACGGGGCGGAGTCGGGCCTAGTGAACGCATGGGTTGAGCTAGGGAGGACGCAAACTTAGGCTGAGGCATACCCGACGAAGCGGCAGGCGAAACAAATTATCCTGGCAACTTTAGCGTTGCGCCGTAAACCAGCTCTGCTGGTGCACATTGCAAGTCAGCTTTGGTGCTGTTGCCTAAGAGCACGAGCGAAAAGTTTTCGCTCCAGCTAGGGTCGGAGGAGGCGCCAAGCGAGACTTTTAGCTCTCTACGGGAGCGTTCAACTAACCCGTTGGCTGCTGGGTCATACGCTGTGTTATGAATGCGGCAATAACCTAAAATGTTGCAAAACGTATCGAATTGTAAAAAGTCGAAAGGCGTTCCTCAGTCAGTTGTAATGGTGGATGGGCATCCGAAGTGCGAGACCCACAGATCTAAGAACGACCGGATAACAGTCTCAACTGTGTAGTCTGTCACGGGAATGGCTTCTGGCCATCTGGTGAGGCGGTCAACACATGTAAGAATCCATACGAATCCGCGTGAATGAGTCAAGGGACCTACCAGGTCTGGGCGTACATGCGAGAACCGAGATTCCAGGGCGGGAAATGATACAAGAGGCTGCGTGTGTGGCGATGTATTTTGGAGCGCTGGCATTGAAGGCAGGTGCGAGTCCAGTTACGAATGTCTTTGTTTACGCTTGGTCAAACGAAAGGTTCGGTGACCAGTTTTAGAAACGCACGGATACGGGATGTGATTTTGAGTGTAGTGGGTCGAAGACTGTGCGTCTGAAGGAGACGGGCACGAGGGGACTAGGACAACCTGTGGAAGTGTCATAGCGAATAGTTCCTTCCTTGGTTTGGAGAGGAACAGGTTGCACATGCAGCGAAGTGAACTGCAAGATGCGCTGTCTGTCTTCGTCTTCAGTCTGAGCTGATGCAATGGCAGCAAGATCGACGGTAGGCAAAGACTGGAGAGTGAGGTTGATGCGTGAGAGAGTGTCGGCAACGAGATTGTCGGCACCTGCAACATGACGTATATCAGCAGTGAACTGCGTGATTAAGTCTAGGTATCTTGTATCCCGTGGTGAATATTTGTCGCAGGCAGAGCTGAAGGCGAAGATGAAGGGCTTGTGGTCAGTGTAGACCGTGAAAGCGCAGCCTTCGAGTGCGTGCCGGAAGTGGCGGATGGCTAGGTAAATGGCGAGTAGTTCTCTGCCAAACGTACTGTTGCGGGATTCCGCAGGCTGCAGGCTTGGCGAAGGTTGCCTCTGCTGTGTCAGGGAAAGCGAACTTACGTTTACTCCCTCTGAATAGGTCGGTCAGAGGCTACATGAGCTGAGCGCAGCGCGGAATGAAGAGTCCATAGTAGTTGACCAAACCACGAAATTGATGGAGGTGTTTGAATAAAGTCGGAGGTGGGAAATCCATTGATTGCCTGGATCTTATCAGGAAGGACTTCGATACCAGACGATGAAGTGAGGTGGTCTAGGAATCCTATGGTTGATTTGCCGAGTTCGCACTTAGTCGGGTTGACTGTGACACCGTGTTGGTTTAAGCGCCGGAAGAGAACTCAAACGTGATCGAGGTACTCTTCTTCCGATGAACTGCCTGTTATCGAGGTAGGAATAAGCGAAGCCTAAGCCACGAGTGAGATCGTGGATGAGGCGTTGAAAGGTTTGTGCGGCGTTGCACAGTCCAAATGGCAATCTTAAAAATTCAAACAAGCCGAAAGGAGTGATAACGGCTGTTATAGAAATGTCATTTTCTTCTACAGGTATCTGGTGATAGGCGCGAACTAGAACGATCCCGCTGAAGATCGTCTTACCTGTGAGGCATGCGGTAAAGACTTACATGTGTGGGATGGGATAACTATCTGGGACAGTTAGCCGATTGAGTGCGTGCTAATCGCGGCAAAGGCGACAGTCACCAGATTTCTTGGGGACCATCTGCAGGTGAGAGGACTAAGTGTTATCGGAAGGGCGGATTATTCCTAGTTCGAGCATGGGCTCAAACTCCTTCCTAGATACCTTTAGTTTCTCGCGCGATAGTCAGCGCCGGCGGCATGAGACGGGTGGATCATTCGTCTGTATGTGGTGCGTAACTTTGGATGCCACAGACAAAGTTGTCCTCATTGGCTGAATGAGCTTGGAATACTGAGAAAAGAGGTTGGCGTATTCCTGCGAGTTCTGGGGAAAGGCGTAGACTGGTGTTATGGATGCGATATCGGCGGTGATGCTGCCTTAACTCTCGTGTGCCCCAATGTTCCCGAGTCCAAAACTGGCACAAGAAACGACGTTGCAAGATGGTCACAACCAGTGGAGTTCCATCTGCGATGCGATTGGTATTGGGGTTAAGCCTGTAAGGCTGTAGCGCGTAGCGTGTCACCCGACCTCAGTACACTATGGTGAACCTCGAAGAATTTGAGTAACACTAGACTCAGCACTTGCGACAGAGGCTGTCCCACTGTCAGCAATTCGTCTTAGCAACTCACCGACCGGAGTGTGCATATTACCTGATCTAGCTTGGAAAGGTCGCCCAAAAGGAGCAGTTGACCAATGCGGTATTCCTAATAGCGATAGCAAGAGAACAATATTTGTTCATGGTGTTCCCGAGCTTCTGCATTCTTCAGCTCACGATGCGCAAACACATGACCGACAGCAGTGGTGCTTCATTCGCGAAGAACTCTCTGTTGACAATGTTACTGCCAAATCCTTGACAAGAGTTCCGTCATTACCTAACTACAAGTGCTGCGGTCCAAGGCTAATGAAAGTACACTCCGATGGAATGACGCAAGTTCTGTTGGATAACTGGTTAAAGTTTCGAGCCAGGTTGCCAACTGAGATCCGGCTGAACGCAGCAGGCGAACGGCTCAGAGTTGCAAGCAATTCGATGGAACTTGCAAACACTGCAAACTCTTTATCTGTACAGTCCTGCAGAGAGACCGACACAGCAACAGTCACTGCATACAACAGGACAGAGCACAGCATGAGTGATACGTCTGTTCAGGAACGCTCAATAATGTCATGCAATATGACTGACATCCATAAACCAAAAAACGATTAATGGCCGGCCACCTAACTGCCGGCCACCTAACGGCCGGCTTAAAAACTAACACAAATTTGACTTCCATCAACCCACTCCTAACAACACAAGCCCTATCTTGCATGTCCACAAACGACCAAGGCCTTCTAAGTAATTTGGCTGAACTTAGAGTACTCCATGCCTCACAACCGCGGGACCTCTTCATGATTACATAGACCTGGTTAAACCTTGAAGTTACCGATTCTAAGATCAATTTACCCGGTATGTCGCTGCTTCGGACGGATAGAACCGGAAAGGGTGGTGGTGTGATTTTTTATTATAATACAGTCCTCCGACGTAATGTTATCGATCATTCAGAAATCCGAGAACCTGATTCGCTTTCGTGTCATCTATGGTTGCGAAACAAAATACATGTCTACTAGCCGTGATTTACCGCCCACCAAACTCAACGTCGGAAATGGACATTAAACTGAACCACGTCTTTCATTTTGCTTTGAACAAGTCCTGCACCCACATTCTTATCGCTAGAGACTTTAACCTGAACGACATAGAAACGCCAGCAACTGACGATACGCAGTTTAAAGCCTGCTTGCAAGAGCTAATTGCTAGCCACCCTCTGTACAACCAGCTAACGTTTCCAACCAGATTTCGAACTGCTGACAAGCCGTCGATACTGGATATTGTGCTCACTAACGAGGACCTCATGGTTGACGGGATAGTTACAAGCACACCACTGAGTCGTAGTGACCATGTTACTCTACCCTTTGACTATATATACTATGCGGATTATTCCGGAAAGGAGGATGATAATGTGCATACTGTCACGCACTACAATGTGTCATCTAATCTTGTTAAGGATACATTGGCGACCCAATCTTGAGTTGGATTAACAATTTTCTACACGGACGACGGCTAGTGGTGAGAGTCTGCGAATCATAGTCCGATGCAATCGATGTGATGTGTGATGTAATAAAAGGCTCGGTGTATGGACCTCGTCTATTCTTGGTGTTCATTAACGATTTGGCGAGATCAATTGCTTCCGATTTCCCATTTTCGCTGATGATTTCAAGATATGGCGAAGGACCATGGGACCGGACGACCACGAACGACTCCAGTGCGATGTTAACACGGTGTCGAACTGGTCAGTTCAAAATGCCCTACCATTCAACGTAGGCAAATGTCGCGTTGTGCAATTACGCCATAGACATAACTACACATATTTAATTGGGACAACCGGATTGCAGACCAGCTCACAGGAACGTGACCTTGGTGTGCTCGTACAGAGCGACCTCAGCTGTTCAAAACAGGCTGAGGTAGCTGCGAACAGAGGCAACCAACACGTCGTCATGCTGCGAAGGACATTCGGGAGATTCGACCCATCAATCTTCTCAATGATGCTCAATTCCTACGTGCGCCCGCATGTTGAGTACGCAATCCAAGCTTGGCAACCTTGGTTGAAACGCGACCTAGAAGCGATAGAGGCACCACAACGGAGAGCAACAAAGAATGTAAAAGACCTGAGCTATCACTCTTACCACCGAAGGCTGCAGTTGCTGTGAATTTTCAGCGGACGCTATCGAAGGCTGCACGGTGATCTCATATTAGCGTATCAGATATTGAGCGACCACAACCACGTATGCCGCCACTTGCTGAAACTAAGCCACAAGTCGCAGCTCAGGGGTTACTGCTTAAAATTGAAGGATCAATATAGCCGTCTAGAGTGTCGACGGAATTACTTTTCCCTTCGGGTTTGCCAACCCTGGAACGCACTCCCAGACTCAATTGTATCTTCCCCTACCCAGGAGGTTTTCAAAAGACGATTAGATGTTTCTCTTAGCTCCCAGCATTTTCTTGCCTTAACTTCTCTATTGTGGATTACACCAAGCATAATTTGCTACAAGGTTTATGTATCGATTAGACCCAAGTGAGCGACCATATTTTACTTTTCTCACGCCTTATACCAACGATCACTACACGCCAGTGTAGTTCTGAACGTTTATGCTCGACTATTTTACTTTTACACTGATGTCATTTAGCAAAGCATTCATCTCGGCAGAAGTTTGGTAGATGACCCAAATATATTTTGATTTCATCGTATTCACTCCAACTATCCTACGAAACGTGTCAAGCACTTGTTGACAAGAACGAACAGCATTTGTGCGGGATAACCTGAATTCAGATTATTTCGTGTCTTCTCATTCAGCCGTTTACAGACAAATCGTGGAAAGGGTAAAGGCATGCAATTGCAAAAGGGGTCAATAGGAAAATCGATAAAACACTGAGAAAATCTGGGTCCTTGCCTGCGTCTTACCAGGGCAAGGCAAGACTGGCCACAAAGTCCACCTGTTTGCAAAGGTTTGGTTTCATTCGTCGGATGGCCGAGGCTTCAGCGAAACGAAGCAGGCTCGCGTTTTTTTGTCGGCTGATAACCTTGAATGCTTAAAGTGGGGTTTCACACTAGGCACAATCGAGCGGATGCTGAGCGATGGAGCTGGCAGGGAGTTTAGGTCCACTATTTGCAAGATTCCATGGAACATGTTCCATGATCCTAGTTGATAGCCTTCTTTCGGTGCGGCCAATGTACATGCTACCGTAAGTACAGGTGAATTGTGCTACCGAGTACACCAAGCCATAAAAAGGTGCTACTACGCAGCTCAGCTCGTGTTGTTACATCAAACCAAGAAGCTGTTCCATGAATCCAACTTGGATAGGCCTCGCTCTCAGGTTACCGCCTCATGTGTTTACCAATTGACCTGTACTTGCGGTAGCATGTACATTGACCGAACCGAGATAAGGTTATCAACTAGGATCATGGAACATGTTCCACGGAATCTTGCAAATAGTGGACCTAAACTCCCTGCCAGCTCCATCGCTCAGCATCCGCTCGATTGTACCTTGTGCGAAAACTCACGTTAAGCATTCAAGGTTATCAGCCGACAAAAAAACGCGAGCTTGCTTCGTTTCGCTGAAGCCTCGGCCATCCGACGAATGAAACCAAACCTTTGCAAACAGGTAGACCTTGTAGCCAGTCTTGCCTTGCCCTGGTAAGACGCAGGCAATGACCCAGATATTCTCAGTGTTTTTTGATTTTCCTATTGACCCCCTTTTCCATTTGCATTCCTTTACCCTTTCCACAATTTGTCTGTAAAAGGCTGAATGAGAAGACACGAAATAATCTGAGTTCAGGTTATCCCGCATAAATGCTGTTCGTTCTTGCTCTCTTAATACTTGCTGATAAATCATTATTCATTATTCATTGTACACTGATTTTCGTTGCAGTGTCGACTATCATCTAGCGTTTCGCTTCGACCAACTGGTCGAAATAGCTGAGAAATTCAATGCCGATGATGGCTAAGGGGACTGCAACGACGGTGGATACCCAAGGAAACGTGCGCCGAATACCTAGGTCCAGCATAAGTTACCGATGAGCGTAGGTGGCTATTAGTGTACCGTTAGCAGCACTTAAGCTTGTCGACAGAGAAGCCGTAGGCTCGCCTGGCATAGGGGATATGACGCTGACTTCCACCCCGGTATCAACTAAGAACTGGGTCTCGGAATCCTAATGCCTGATGTAGATGACAGGACTTTGGCATTTGCCGACACCCTTAGTCGCCATTATAGGCCGGCCTGAAAGTTTCCCTGCTTCGCGGCGGAGAAACTGCATGGTTCCTCGCAGTTACGAGCTCTGTTACCATTTCTGGTCCGATGCAAACGGAATGCGCATATGATAAAACTTCAATGAACAATGAGCAATGATTAATGCCGGGTAAAAAAGCAGTTGCTTGACAAGTCCCGCAGGATGGTGGGGGTAAAACATCAGGTATTAAAAGATAGGTAAGTTGTCTGTTTGAGCGTTTATCTAACAGATACGCTGCTGAGTACTAGTAGTGTAAGTGGGAATTGTATGCGCACGACAAGGCAAAATCGGGACAGTTATAGTTGCTGCACTCAGTGAGAAAAGTAAAAATGAGAATACTCACTTCTGTACCGCCTTCTCAGGTTTATGGGACATGTTAATCCGGTTTGAAGGGATAAGTAATATATTCCAAAGTATCACAGTTTATGCAACGAAGTGCTGGGGGCCAAGGGCAAGATCTAATGTTTTTTTGAAGTATCCAATGTGGGGAAGAAACGACTAATTTTGGGAGAGCGTTCTAGGGTGGGAAACCCGAGGAGAAAAATAATTCCGGCGGCATTTCAGGTGACTATACTGTGCATACAATTTCAGGGGTTACCTCTGAGAGTGATGTTGTGGCTGAGTTTCAGCAAGTGTTGGCATCCGTGATTAGGTCAAACAATATTTGGTAGACTAATCTGAGATCGCCGTGCAACCTCCATGAGCGACCACTGAAAACTCGCAGTGACTTCAGATTTGATGATAGGACAGATTTCCTATGCCATTGACGTTCATTGTGGCCTGACATTGTGGTTTCTCTACCACTTCTACGTCGTGCTTCAACCAGGGTTGTCAAGCTTGGATAGTGTATTCAACGTGAGGATGAAAGTAAGAATTGTGCATCATGGGGAAGATGGATGAGTCAAATCTTCCGAATGTTCACCGTAGTAAGCCGACGTGCTGGTTGGCACTCCTCGCAGTTACCTCTGACTGCTTTGAACAGTTTGGGTCACTTTGAATGAGCACACAAATGTCGCGTTCTTGGGAAATTGTTTGCAATGTATGTGACCCAAGCCTATACACGTACTTATGCGTATGGGGCATTTGAAATGTGTGGCCGTTTTCCACATTGCGCAGTAGTGCATTCAGAACTGACCAGTTTGAAATCGTGTTAAGGTCACGCAGGAGCTTTACGTGGTCTTTCGCTTCTCCGACCGCTCGCCATAACTTGATATCATCTGCGCAGAATAGGAAATCGGAATTAATTTCTCTCGCCAGATCGTTTATGAAAATCAAAGATAACCGGGGCTAAAGCACCGCGCCTTGTGTTACGCCGCACTCCACCTCAATTTCGTCGAACACGGATGATCGTACTCTTACATTCAACTGACGTTCGTGCTAAAAATTGCCTATCCAACGCAATGCCATCGACATGAAGTTGATGGAGCAGAATTTGGTGATGTAAGCTATCAAACGATTTTGAGAAGACCAGGTAAATGACATCGACTCCTGCTCCACCATCAACTGCTTCAGTCCAGCTACTGCGTGTAATTAGCAGGTTCGTAGACCATGCATGATTTTGTCGGAAGCAGTGTTGCGCTGGTGCTATGATGTTGCGATTTTCCAGACACTGCATGAGTGCATCAGCGATGATAGACTCAATAACTTTGGAAAGTACAGAGCGTAGTGTTATTGGAAGATAATTGGTTGGGTCATTGCGACTACCTCCCTTATGAATATGAGTGATGACCACTCGCTTCCATATTGCTGCGATATGGTTCTCCTCCATACAGCGCTGTTCGAATATAGCCGGAGGTTCTGCCAGACCACTGGCTGCTGCCTGTAAAGCATTCACTCGAATGTTATTGACACCAGAATAGCTGTGGATAGGGAGGGACAAGTTTCTTTGACATACATTGCAGTAAATTAGTATTGGATAATGCTGATTGTTGGACAATAGGAGCAGGGATAACCGTTGGACCTGTTACTCTCTGGAATGTTTGTGATTAATGGAACCGTAAGAGATCGTCTGCTTCCGTTGCTGATCGCTTGTGCCTGTCAGCCATGATCAGTACAAGAATTCCGCGTTGCACCTTACGAAGGCCGTTAACAAGCCTGTAGAAGTGGTTGCGGTTGTTGCATATTTTCTTTATTAACTCCTGTTGATGCGTTGCCCTGTCCTCTCGGGTCAAGCTCACGCAGGATTTACGCTGTGTCACATAGGCAGTCGAGGTTTCGAAAATCGGGGCTTCCTTGTGAGCACTCTATTCCAAGTCCCACAAGAACATGCATTTTCGTGTTCTGCTCCTCAGAGATGACTTCCTTCTCTTTTGACGATGGAAGGATTTCCACTCAGACGCATGTGTTACCAGTGTGTTAAATGTTCTTGTGAAAGCGTTCAAGGCGATCTCTGGGGGGCATTCAGTTAGGAAGGTCCGAGCTACCTCCTTAGCAAGCATGGAAATCACGTTGTAGTGCGTGACCGTATGCACTTTATCATCAACTTCCCTAGGATATTCCGCATAACATACATAGCTACACAGTAGAGTTGCATGTTCACTGCGACACAGTGGTGTGGTTGTAATTATACCGTGAATTCTTCTTTGGTGAGCACAACATCAAGTATCGACTACTTGTTATCGGTTCGAAATCTGGTGGAAGTGGTCGCGTGGTTGTACAGAGGGTAGCTGGAAATAACCTTTTGTAAAATGGATTTGAACTGCATGCTGTCGGTCGTTGCTGTTTCCAGATCGTGCACATTAACCTCGTCTGTGATGAGAATGTGACTGTATGACTTGCTCAAAGCAGCCTGAAGAAAGGGATTCAGTTAGGTGCCTATCTCACACGTAGAGTTTTCTGGACGGTAAATCACAGCAATAAGATATATGTCTTTGTTCCGCAATTATAGCTGGCACCAAAGCGGATCTGGGGCACGGATCTCTGGGTGTTCATTGAGTTTACATTGGAGGTTAGTCTTGCAATACAGAATTACACCACCACCTCTTCCAGCTCTATCATTCCGAAGCAGCGACATACCAGGTAAACTGACCTCAGAATCTGCTATCTCATGGCTTAACCAGGTCTACACAATAATAATGTGATCCCGCGATCTGGACGCATGGCTTTTTCTAAGTTTCTTCAACTTCATGAAAGATCTTGAGCCTTGGTATACAAATATGATAGCGTTTTTGATTTTGAAGGTGTGTGGTTGGACAGCAAGTTGGTGTTATTTTTAAACCTACCGTTCGTCAGTCGGTCGCTAATCTTTTTTGCGTGCGCGTTGGTTCTTGAATTTAATGCAGGCTACATGGTAGCAGGGCGTATCCCAGATCGATATGTTCTCCCCGGTGTCTCCCACTTCTGTCAGGTGTCGCTAATGCTATATTTCTACAACCCTGCAGGATTGTGGAGGCAAAAGTTTTATTGCAATTGCATGTTTCAACATAGTGCTTAGAACGAGTGTCCGTGTGCCTGCCATCTTTAGCCAACTCTCGGCAGGTAATCCGGGGCGATGCTTCAACCTGTTATCCAATTAGACTTCAGTCTTCTCATCAGAGTATATCAGAACTTTCAATGATCTTGAACCGCAGCCCTTGTAGTTTGGAGATGAAGGAATGCTCGTTAGTGATTCAGCGATAACTTCGTCCAGAGAGAGTGCTACGCGGATGTAGCAACCTTGCACTCGGTCATGTTTTTGCGCTTCGTGCTCAGGAGAGCCCAGTAGTTCAGGAACACCATGAACAAATACGGCTTCTGTTCGTAGAAGTGCCGCCGCGCTTTTCTTTTTCCTTTGTTTGCTCTTTCCAAGGAATATTTGGTAGTATGCGTATCCCGCTCGATGATTTGCGAAGCTGAACTGCTGAGAGTAGAATTGTCTCTGTCTCCTCAGGTGAGTTCAAGGTTACTCGAATAAATCGGAGTTCGCTGTAGTGCACTGAATTTGCGTGAAAAGCTACGCTCCGTAGCGCAGTTGGGTCAACTCGAATACTAATCGCATCGCAGATGGAATTCCACTTGGTACCATCATCTACCAACTTGCTCATTATTGTGCCAGATCTGGACTCAGAAACATTGGTGCACACGACCGTTTACGCACTGTGGTTCTGTTTAGCGAATGTCTGGTTGAGTGTTGCGCCCGGTAACTTGGATTGTTTGGCGGGCACTAATGAACGTGGTACAAAGGCCGCCGCATCGTTCGTGCTTGGTTCCGAAAATGGACCTACGCGTGTCACTTTGGGCGCTTTTATCGAGGCGAGCAAAGCGTATGTTACCCGACTCTGGACTGCCGGTGTTGTGACCAACTCGTGAGATTTGAAATCTGGGGAAGAGTTAATAGCAGTCACGCCGGATGTTGCTTGCCCACTGGAAAGGTTAGTAATTGCCAGATTAGGTCGCGCAGATGCCGTTGGGCGGTTAGTAAGACCGACTTTAGCCTTCGACTTAAAGACAAAGTTTTGGGAGGTTTGCTGTAGAACAGGGCCAGTGCTGTTAAATGCTAATGGCAAAGCCCTGAAGCTCGCCATCTGCTGGACTGTTTCGGTCAGTCTTTCCCACTTTTCACTAGTAATATTAGGCATTAGATTAATGGGATTGCTCTGCATGTTTGGCAAAACCAGAGTGAATCAATCAGGTTGACTTGTCTCTTATATAAATAAATAAATAAATAAATAAATATTGTAGTTGACTTAGACTGCCACAGCGGGGTTTGAACGGGAGGCCACAAAATCCATGACAAATGCCTCCTCTAAGTAGGCATGCACAATTCCGCTTACCACCAGATGGAATCAGTTCCATTGAAGACCGTCGTTGCAAGCGAACTCTGACCTTGTCTGGTCAACGTGAGGGCGCACGCAGGAGATGCGCATCATTGGGAATATGGATGGTTCAAATATCCAGAACGCCGTTCGCAGCAGGCCGACGTGTTGGTTGCCTCTATCTGTATCTGCCTCAGGCTGCTTTAAACAGTTGAAGTCATTCTGTAACAGCATGTTTAAGCCGACCTCCTGGGAGCTCGGCTATAACCTGTATCCCTCATGGCAATAAGTTTAGTCATGTCTATGGCGTAGTTGAACATCACGACCTTGGTCTATATTGGACGTTAGGTCATTCTGCACTGGCCAGTTCGAACTCGTGTTAAGATCACGCTAAAAATCCTCGTGGTCATTCGATCCTCTGATCGTTGTTGACATATCTTGATATCATCTGAAAAAAATAGGAAAGCGGAGGCAATTGATATCGCGAAATCGTTTATGAAAACCAAAAATAGACGTGACCCTAACCCCGATCCTTGTGGTACACCGCGCTTCACACCAATTACTTCGGACATAGATCCCCTGGCTCTCACTTCCAACCGGCGTTCGTGTAGACAGTTGTTTACTCAACGCAGGATTGGGTCGTCAATGTCGTAGTTCTAAAGTTTGTAACGAGGAATTCAGTGGTTTAAGCGATAAAATTCTTTTGAGAATTCTAGCTTTATGACACCGACAGCTGATCCACTATCAAATACTTCATTCCAGTTTTTGTGTGCAATTAATAGGTTGATAGTACATGAGTGCTTTTGACGGAACACACGTTGCTCCGGGGCTATTAAGCTGTTGTTTTCCAGATGCTGCATCAGTGCATCTGCGATGATTAATTCCATAACTTTGTGTCTACAGATGCTGGAGCAGTTGACAAAAATTCAGCACATTCTTTAAGTATGATGGGGGATAGTCTGTCCAGCCGACCAGCTTTACCGGAACGTAGGTGTTTCAGTTAACTATTGTGGGTTGACAGGAGACAATGAGTCTACAGATCCTAGAACTTAGGTAAAGGAATGCTCTGGCGATATATTAGTGTCGCAGTTACAGAACTATTGGTTTGATCTTTTTACATCCAGCGAAAAATAGAGCGAACCTTGAGTAACTCATGTTCGCTATTTCAGCATCCGTTAGAATTCGCGACAGGTATCGTTCTCAAGCATTGCTCGGCTATATACTTGGTTAAGACGGCGTATCTACTCCTTGGTACAAATAATGAAAGATCACACTGAGCAGCCATCTTTATGTTTACATGACTGCTCTTTAAGTCTGCGCAGTCCCTTCAGTTGGGGGAGTAAAACCTGTCTGAGCGGACGAAGAGAGTCTTGTAAGGACAGCAAATGTCGAAACAGAAATATAACTTGTTTTCAGTGTCACAACAGCTGGACACGTCAAGGTCAAAGAATAAACTAAATTCTGTGGAGGTGACCATTTCATGAAGTCAGTCGTTATTTTGTGAAGAGTACGGCCTCCAACGTAAAAGATATCAGGGTGCATGACTGCACACCGCTTAATACGCATATATGCTGCAATACCTCAGCAAACAGTTGGAAATTACAGCCGAAAACAAATATTTATCCTTTGTATGCGAAATCTCAGAAATCGTTCCTTAGAATAAAGCTAAAGAGTTCTCGGTAACTTGAAGACCAGTTAATGCATAAGACTGATACACACTTTCTAAATGTGTTATATGTGTTTTCACACAAATAATTTTATAAAAAGCCCTTCTTTGTGTTCAATTGTACTACAGACTGGTGGAACATTGCCCCGTGTCAGCGGTTGTATGCCGATATCAAAATCACTTAGTAAGAGCTAGTGTTAAACGAGACAGCAGACAGCACGAAAGCGAACCGAACAAGTGGTGTGGACGAGAAACAGGGATGTGTGGGCAAGAAGAAGAAGAAGAAGCAACGACGGCGATGGAAATAACATTCATTGTCCTCCCACCGTTTAACGTAGTACAGGAACTCCAGCGGTCCGGCTACAATTTCCTTCCATTTAAATTCTTGCTCTTATAATTAAGTTCTGATATAACACCAGTGATCGATTTCCGTACGTTAGATTGAGCAACTGTTTTTATTCCCCTAGCCGTCCCAGTGAGAGACGCTAGCTACAGTAATCACTCAGTAACTATAGTGTCAAATGTTGCTTTTATAAAATCGAAAAATTCGAGGTGGAAGTTTAAAGGATGAAAAAGACGGTTAACTGTATAGTGTGAAACATACAACTAACAGTTTTAAAATTTAGGTAGATACAAGTCTGAAAAAGGAAAAGAAGTTTGTAAAACCTACGTCTGGACGAGAAAATATACACACCACACAGTTTAACTAGGACCATGACATAGCTATAGTTGTGAATTGGCGAATTATCTCCACCGTCCTTCACGATCGGATCCGCAAAGATAAAGGACTCAAACCCACATTTTTAACTTCTCCAGATTACATATAGCGAACAGTAAGCGTTTGTGGTGACACCTCCATTCGACATTTTAGCAGGAAACATCACTGGTTCCTTTTTCTTTCATGGACAGTACCGGTATCATCTTGATCATTGGGGTTCAAAACGCCCTAAGGGCGCTATGGTCGCATTTCACTATAAGCGGTGACTATGGGGGGAGCTTATAAGCAAAAGCATATAAGTCGGACTCATTATTTTTTTAACCCAATCCTATTCTCAGATCGCCTTCTAGCGAGGGACCAGGTGAATGCCACACAACTTGTTTCGACTATAATAGCCTGCACGATTGGAATGTTTGAAAGCTTCGCGTACCGAATCACAAAGAGTGGATCATTTGCAGTGCGTAACTTCGGTTTCGTATTTGGCTGGGCTGTCTGGGAGCAAATTGTGCGATAACGCAGTGCCACTACGCAAATTCACTCAACGTGAGTCATCACTTACACGTATCACTTTTCTCTAACCCACTGCAGGTGAACTGGTCTGCAGACTACGAGCCATACGTGATGATTCAGCGAAACGCAGTCAGGTTCGACGAAACTTTCGCTGGATTCGGTTGGAATAAAGCCTCCTTCTTTATGGCTCTAGATGTGCAACATTATAGGTTCACAGTGTTACCTGGTGTCTTTCTACTGCATCTTCCACATCCCCCCAGCATCGAAGTTTTAAGATATCGGACAAATGTTTTATATCGGTGAGTTGCCGAGGGGATGCCATGATTGTTAGCTCATACTAGCAATCCCGTAGGAACAGCTGATTGCTAATCCTTATTCGCTGTCGCATCATGCTGGTAGCAGCTGTTTCTCCAGGCAGACTTTTCGCTGTTTCTCGTTCCGACACCGTTGGTTAATCATTCGTTTCAACTTCCCGTGCTTTTCTTTCGACAGTTCTTGTGTGGATCGGTTAAAGTTGGATTACATCAGAAATCTGGCACGAGAACACGGTGTGCACGCACTGAAATATTTGGAATTTCGCGGACACTCCGAGCGACTGAACAGCTGATCCAATTCACATATTTCTAAGAATCCACTTAATATTTTTGCGTTCGTGACCCAGTTTTGTCTTCTTTCTGTCTAGAGCAGGACTATAATGTCGCCGTAGCGATATTCATAACAGATGTTCGCAGGATGTATTTCTATATGTTGCCAAGCCGTACCTTTGGGACACTGTTGTGTGAAAGAATAATGGTGTCTTGGTTAGTTCTTCACGTTACAAAGTACACCTCTTGTATTTCTGTACTTGCGCTACACCATGCGCATCAGATACTGTTGGGACCATCAGGAAAGTAGTAGTCTGTCGTGCGGAACCCAGACTTAATCATCTCACCATTCATTCAACAGGTTCTCAGTAGAAATTTGCCAAGTTGGTATATACTTGATCCCTCTGTATGCACCAAGTGCTTTAGTAGTCCGTTTAAAGCGCGGGTTCTGTGCTTTTCACAGTACTTTGTTCTGTTAATCGAGCGTGAGAAAGTATTGGGACTGCGTCGCAGATCCATCAGTTTGTCAACGCAATAACCGGTAGGTCAGAAACTCGAGACTTCCACAACGCCGTATCGTCAGCCATTATCCGCAGTCATACATAAATGCTTCCAGTTCCAGTTGTTGTCATAAGTTGGATAGGTGAGTTACCTAATCGACTTGCCGATCGACGTAGGGTGCAGTTGCATTTCATGGGAACGAGGCACCGAAGGAGTAACACGCAGTCAGTTTTAGTATGGAAAAGAAAACCGAACTAGCGAGCATGCGGCAGTGAATATCTTCACCGGTGCTTCCATTCTACACTTAATGTGCTTTACCATGATCTAACACTTTCACCCAGACTGTAATCGTGGAGTCAAGTGATACATATAATGTGACACAGAACACAGTAGTTGGTTTCCATTTTCCTCGATCTGAACAGCCGATCATGACGTATAACCGACAACAGACGTTGCAGGAATAACCCGGAAACCCATCAGAATTCGCACAGGTCGAACCCATTACAAGCAATTCACAACTGACTGGAGGGTCATCGTGAAGTAATCGTTGGGTGAATGGATTGCGACGCGCCACCTCATTGTACACTACGATTCTCCTTGAATTGAACCGTGGACAATTCGATCATCAGAACGGTAACTGAAGCAGATGGAAATTAGATGCTGCCCGCCCAGAGTTTCCGGGCGAGTAACACCCAATTTCTAGCTAGTTCCAGCAGATTGTGGTCACCTAGGCATTCCGTGTTCCCCACGCATCCTGTATTGACTTTAACAGCAGCCATCGGTTCTGTACCTGGACCTTAACACAGTACCATCGTTTGTGTTCCACAATGATCCATTGAGCTATGCTGGATGGTGCTCTTTGCACCTTCAGAGCCAATGATTCCAGGTTGATCAATGGTTACATGCCAGACAAACATAGTCTCCCTGGTCCTTCAGGTTGTGTGTTGGAGTGAGGGTGGCTCCTTGCTCCATAAAAATGACTCTTTAAGTAACTTGAAAATCCCCATTTGCGCAAATGAGAACAAAGAGACCACTTGGTGAGCAATTGCTTTCGATGATTCATCTTCAGACCGATACAATCATATATAGGGTTAAAAAAGTAAGCTCGACATAGTTGATACAATTAACGTAGGGTAAAAATCGAAAACGGGTTAATTAAAAGTTACGGGTTTCTTGACCTCGCGCCATTGACCTCATTATCATCCGCTTTTGCGGGCCAGGGAAGCTGAACAGCCTTAGTTAACTTCTGTTGCGAGCATAACGATGGTCGGAATGATCGAATACAAATCGATTCGGCCGTTGCGAGTGTACGGAGACGTTGACCCTTTGACCGGTGCGGCGGAACTCTGTATACTACTCTGAAGTTACGCTCTAGATCCACTTTATGTCCGCTGTCGATAATATGAGCCAGGATAGAGCTACTAATGGCTCCAGTGCCACCTCGATGTAGCCAACGCGGACAGTGTTCGTTCATGCGTTTGGACAGGTGCCGCGCCGTTCGACCGATATACGATGCGCCAAAAGCGCATTCAAACATTTCGGATGCCCTGTATGACAGCCTCAGACCTAGTGGCACAAACGTCCCAAGGCTCTACGGGTTGCCTAAAATTCACAAAGCAAACATTGCACTCCGTCCCATTTTATCAATGGTTAACTCACCTTACCATACGGTCGCTCAGTGGCTTGTGGAAATACTTGAACCGGTGCGACAACAGCTTGCAACTTACAGTCTACGCGACAGCTTCCAATTCGTAGAATGTATACGTAATGCTAAAATCGACGGCAAAGTTATGCTGTCCTTCGACGTTGTATCGCTCTTTACCAACGTCCCGCTAATTGAGACAATAGATTACATTTGCGACTATATAACCCAGTCAGCAATGAAATTATGTGTACCAACCCGTGAGCTAACAAGTCTACTGTTGCGCTGTACCTGGAATGTGCAATTCCTGTTTAACGGCAAGTACTACCGGCAGAATGATGGCGCAGCCATGGGCTCTCCCTTGGGTCCACTATTGGCGGACATCTTCATGGCAAAGTTGGAAAGAACCGCACTGCAGGCGGATATAGCCACTTTTAGCCACTACTATCGTTACATGGACGATATATTCGTTGTGATGGATGAGGATTTTGACTTAGATGAAATTCTTTACCGTTTTAACCGAGCTCATGCATTAGTACGTTTTACGTACGAAAGAGAAGCCGAAAATCAGCTGCCTTATCTCGATGTTCTGTTAACTAGACGGCGAGATGGCTCCATCCAACGGCAGATCTACAGGGAAACAACATGGGTTGGTCAATATACGAATTTTCACAGCTTTGTCCCCCTGAGATACAAGCGCAACTTGATTCGTTGTCTTACATCGAGAGCACGTCGAATATGCTCTGAAGACACTTTAGACGCGGAGTTGACGTTCATACAGAATGTGTTACGCGAAAATGGTTACCCCGACAGATTTATTTTAAGAAACCTTGAAGAAAAGCCAAAGCCGGTACCATTGTTAACAGTGGCAAAGAAGGAACTCTTCATACGCCTGCCTTTCAAAGGGGACGCGGCTACAGAACGTTTAACTCGAAGTTTTTCTGGTGCGGTTAGATCAACTTTTGCCGCAGCTACGCTTAAATGTGTGTTTACAACGGAACCACTCGTTCGTTCGCGAACCAAGGATAAGTTGCCGATGCTGACCGCCTCAATGGTTATCTATCAGTTTGAATGAGCTTGTGGCGCATCGTATATCGGTCGAACGGCGCGGCACCTGTCCAAACGCATGAACGAACACTGTCCGCGTTGGCTACATCGAGGTGGCACTGGAGCCATTAGTAGCTCTATCCTGGCTCATATTATCGACAGCGGACATAAAGTGGATCTAGAGCGTAACTTCAGAGTAGTATACAGAGTTCCGCCGCACCGGTCAAAGGGTCAACGTCTCCGTACACTCGCAACGGCCGAATCGATTTGTATTCGATCATTCCGACCATCGTTATGCTCGCAACAGAAGTTAACTAAGGCTGTTCAGCTTCCCTGGCCCGCAAAAGCGGATGATAATGAGGTCAATGGCGCGAGGTCAAGAAACCCGTAACTTTTAATTAACCCGTTTTCGATTTTTACCCTACGTTAATTGTATCAACTATGTCGAGCTTACTTTTTTAACCCTATATATGATTGTATCGGTCTGAAGATGAATCATCGAAAGCAATTGCTCACCAAGTGGTCTCTTTGTTCTCATTTGCAAAAATGACTCTGTAGCCCAGTGCCAAAAAACCCGCTGCTTTTCGGTAGGGTTGTTGAATCAAAAGCTTCGGTTGAGTACCCTAATCGTTCTCCTGTCCAAACCTGAGCAAACAGACAGTATATTGCCCGCGCAATACAACTCCATGAACTACTCTGTACTCGATTTATTGATGCTCTGGTCGTCGCAGAGGATAATTAACAGCGCCCTATCTGCTGCATCGAGCTTCGTGGATAGGGATTTGTATTTCAATACTCAAACTTTCTCGTCTTCCTATCCCCCTTCGCGCATTTCTTCATCCTTGTCGTTTCGCCACAAATTCACCTTTACCCCCTGTATACAATCGCTCAATGCTTGGTCCTCACCCGAGTTTCTTCAATAGTCACTTGCCTTCTAGTTTCAATTCACACGTAATCACATGGCGCAGCTTTAGTACAGCCGACAAGTACATGTCCAACCAAGCAGACAAGGTGAGTTCATCCGTTTCTTTTTGGAGTCCTCGATCCTCACTAAGACTGACTTGCCTCAACGTGCTCACTTGGTTACAGCTTGGACAACAGGTAGCACTTGCTAATTGTTCGCATTCTTAAAGCATGCGCTTGAATCCCCAGTGCAGCAGCCTGCATCCGTAGCGCAAAAACTATAAAAACTTAGTCACGAAATTTGCTTGCACGACTCCCTGAGTCGTCAAACAACATCAGGCAATAGTATTCGAACCATATGCCGTCATGGCTGTTTAACGTATTCGCAGCTGGGGCATATAGCCATCGCGGTTTGGAGAGGGAGGTAGCAAAATTGGCAACACTTAAGCTGGACCCACACAACATGGTAGACACACGCGTGGTCAAACTGAAATCATCGGCAGTTGATGTCTTGCTACACAGACTTCAACCATCCGCTCGTTGCGGTGCGCAGCAGCATTGGACAATGAGGGGGGAAGCAGGTGCTTGTTAGCAAATCCCAAACCCTGGAATATGAAGGTAGAAGGAAGTCAGTACCGATCCGGACAACGCGGTCACTTCAGTAAACATAACCGTGACACGTGGTCACACCCCCTGCCTTGAGCGAGCCCATTGTGATTGTAGTCAAAACGGTCTCACACAAAGGGCTTGAGCGAGCAGGCGAGATGTCCGTTTGCATCGATGGGACACGTGAACACGGATGGGTGGAGCGAATGTTCCGAAACGCTCTCTGCAAGGAACAGATCCGTAACCTCATTTCGTTGCCGTCTCAGGCTATTTCGACCAGACTCTCTCTTTCTCGCTTAGCGGCGCAGTGCGAGCTACCGTTTAATCTCATATCAAATCTGTCAATAAAGTGAAGAAAGGAACGATATCCAACACAGCGGAGTGTCTACAATGTGCTCAACCCAACTTTTACTTTAGTCGATTAAATCTCACCTACGTGGCGGTTCCTCACTTAAACCTGTACGTAGAGCGGAAGATAAGCCTATTCCAACTATTCGGCCCCATACAAATCACACACCCCAAATCTGATCAAGATAGACAGAACAGCTCGCAGATGGGAAAAACTATCCACTAACTTTACGGATGGATAGAGCATCTGGTAGTTGTTTGCTTACAACCCTGCAAATTCCTTTCAAATCTGATGTTAGGTCGTCGGTTGTTTTAATCGCTTCGTTCTACAGGCACGCACACACCGAAACAGCTATCATACTTGCACTGTTTCATAGAAAAAGGATTAGATTACAATCAGCTGGTATTGTGCAATTAAGAGTAATAGCATGCTCAATGGGTAGTGGTTTCTTGCGAATAAAAGCGTTTAGGCTTAACATATCCCACAGGATGGCGCGTTTGGATTTTCAAAAGAAAAGGAATAACAACCATAAACACAGAGCGACCGAAAACAGTGAACTTGCAGAGAAACTTTTGGCTGTCTAATAAATGGTTCACATATGCAGCTTAAAATATCACCGCTTTTGATTTTCAAGAGAAACGGGTGTTGGTTTTTACGACTTTGGTTAACGCGACTAGCGCGTTGTGGACCTGATCTTTACACACTGTTAATGTAATGGCTGAAATAACCGGTTCCTGTAGTGAAATGCATATGTGGTGAACAGGTAACGAGGGGAAATCCCGTCTACGCTGTAGTTCGCTACCGTGTAATCAAGCCCCGTTGGATAGTTGGTGGGGATATCAACATAATAATTATGATGAAAAGGATAGTAAAATAGTTAACACTTTAAATACGAAAATAAGGACTTATCGTTTGCTTCGCTGCAGTCCTGCGATCCACTTAGATTCACAACACCCACAGTTAACAACAAATAATTCCAGGGTAAACTCCAGGTGTAGGATGGAGACATAGTGTTAAGTAACAAAGTGTAAGTGGATGAGTGCATCGTCCAACCGTCTTTTAAATATTGTTAGTGTCGGTGCAGAGACGACCGATTCTGGGAGAGCATTCCACGGGTGACAGACACGGATGGAAAAGAAATTTCTCTGCGGCACTCCAGACGACTGTATTGTTCTGCGAGTTTTAATGAGTGGCCCCTCAGGTTTGTATTGCTGCTGAGTTGCAGTAAAGGGCGGCACACATGATGTGGGTCTCGCAGAATCAAGTATGTCATAATCAGGTCGCCTCGTAGCCTGCGATAGCTTCCACTGAACAATCCTAGTCGTCGCAGCCTCTCCTGGTAGGACAGATTGCGCATTCCAATTACGTTCTTAGATGCCCGGCGTTGAGGCTGCTCCAGTGCATTAAGGTCGTGTTTCAGCCATGGATGCCAGGCTTGAATTGCGTATTCGACATGGGGGCGAACATACGCACTGAGCATTTGTCGAAATATGGAGCTGTTTATTTGTCCAAACGCCCGCCTCAACAGCCCAACGTGTTGGTTCCCGGTCTTCGAGGCCTTTTCGGATTGCCTGGAGCAACCCAAGTCATCTTGAACCAGGACACCCAAGTCACGTTCGAGAGTTGATTGTTGCAGTACATCCGTTCCGAGTCGGTAATGAGTAGCTGCTCTGATGTCGGATGGAAAGCACCTTGCATTTACTGAC
>CALYDF020000435.1:0-36776 GCA_944474145.2 Dicrocoelium dendriticum | reverse complement strand
TCCAACCCGGCAGACCTAGACGTCATCCATTCCTCTTCTTTGCATCCTGGTGACAACTGGAAGAAAGCTGCTAGTAGGGGGTTCAAAAGCTTGTGGTTTATGCGCCGTTCTTTCGGGGTCTTAACCGCCGAGATATTTGTGAAGCTGTTCTCAGTTTTCGTTCGGCCGCCTCTGGAATACTGTGTCCAGGCTTGCCCGCCATGCCTTGTTCGGGACAAAATGGAGCTCGAGTTTTTTGAGATTAGCTACCGAATTGGTCGAGGGGTTACGAGTATAACCGTGCTCTGAGCGTCTACTTAGCTTGAGTATGTATTCAATGCACTACCGACGGTTTCGAGGCGACCTGATCTTTACTTACCGCATTTTAACAGGGAAGGTTGGACCGGACTTGAGCTGGCTATTTAGCCCAGTTAGGTTGCCTTGTCTTCGCGGTCCTCCCATGAAGCTACACAAGCCGCGTTCTGATCGGATCAGGGCGGAAACTCGGTTATCGCGTAGAGTTATCGAGCGTTGGAACTCACTTCCAAAAAGTAAACCTACATTTAAGGATTCCGAGCCTCAGTTAGACGCTCTTGGGTGGCAACATGAAAGCTTTCCTCCTTTTCTTCCATTTTCTTCCTACGTCTTCCTTACTTCACGTGACTTACACAACGGGGACTGTTAGTGCATGGAACGTGGGTAGTTATTGGTTGACCAGGGTGTGGTTCAGGTGTTTCCTTTTACGCCCATTAAGACCTCGTAACACCTTATGATTTACTGAATCAACGATCCACTTAAGAAGGCACACGCAATGGATTTTCCTGTCGTTCCAGTCTCATTTGAATCTGACAGGAATGGGCCAAACAGCTTGACAAATGGTCAAAAGATGAATGGGAGTGAGTGAGGAACAAAAGCTTTATTTTTATGAAGATTTTCGAGAAAAATCGTGCCTATACTGCTTGGGTATTTTCAACAGCTCTTCTGTGTTTTATGTTAGGTGGTTTTAGCGATGAGTGTATCATCCGGTGCACTGACAAGCAATCTCTATATGTCCGGCGATTACCTGGAGAACAGCTGAGGGAGGACTGTAGCGTTCAACGAGTCAAGCACCCCACTCAGGTCTTGAGCGTTATGAGCATCTACGGAACTGGTCGGCTTTACATTGTTCATAGTACCATGAACCAGCAGCAGTACAAAACACTACTAGATCACCAATCGATCACTCAGGTGTGTGAATGCGCAAAGAAAAAAGGAATTACAGGGATAGGAGACTTCATTTTCATGCATGACAGTGCACCATCTCACAAGGGAAGTGAATCAACCTGTTTTCTAGAGGGTTGTGGTACTGATGTGTTTTACCATGGCCTGGTAATAGCCCTGGCATGAATCTAATAGAGAGCATATGAGCAATTCTAAAGTCAGCAACGAAGAATTATTACAATTAAGCAACCGCTTAATGCACTGAAAGCATGACTGAACATAGTAAACAAACCCATTCAATCCATGCCTTTGCGCGTAAGCTTGAAACTTACCAAAGGATCATTTACAAACTACTAACGTTGACGAATTTCTAATCGAAATATGTTTTTCCTGGAACATAATCAGTTTACAGTTAAATCATTTGATTTTTACGCGAAATGTGAAGAAATATGCAGAGATTGCTGAATTCTACAAATGTATAATAATTTGGCCAAGTGTGTACGTTCCATTCGTCTCAACATGCAACTGAAGTAGCAAATATTAAACACGATCTAAATGTCTTGGCTGTAAAGTAGTTTACGCAGTTCTCTTCATCGAAATACAGCATAATGATTAATGGACACCATAATGAAATCCGGAATATTTCAGTTTCATAATGATACCATTTCTATTTGTTTTTCTGCCAGAGATTTTGGAATGCAATATGTCAGCTCCCTAAATTTCAGCAAACATGCGAACTACATTGGGACTAAAGCAGTACAAGTAATGGGGTATAAGTGTAAGTTACTAACGCAGAAAGAGACTAGACTCATGGCAATTAAACTCAATATGAGGTCCCTTTCAGAATAATGTCAGGTCACGTTTAGTACTCTACACACCTATGAGCGAATACCACAAATCATATTCAACATGCCTTCACCGAACGCATCTACCTGTACACTTCACTTGTTTCTTATAAGGAAAGACGCACTGAACTAACATTCGAGTCATTATGGTCACTCAGATTCTCGTGGAATGTTTGTTTTCTACATAAAGTTGTGTAGCAGAAAGTACCTGTGAGCACAGCTCTTTGCGATTTCGACTAGAAACCAGATATGAAATGGGTGGCACGGGGTGTATGATCGCAGTGCGCAAATTCAGGACAACATTTGCAAAGAACTAGCAGCTTATAAGGTGCGGTATAATATGGAGTAGGCTGCCTATTTGCAGATGGTGTACACAGATGTTAAACAAATTTCCTGAAGCCTGTGAATGTGAAACAGATTCTAAATTTGCAGATAAATGATGGCAGTTCGTTTGAGGGAGAATCTGATCACGCATGAAACATAAACAACACGGGAGCTATATGTCAAAGGTTGTGGGTGTTCCACACTTAGGAAAGTGAGTGTTACGTGGTTGTAATGAAACCAGATATAGTAGATGATAAATCGAGATTATCAACGAAACCGCTCCGTCCGAGTGCTGCTGAAAGTCGAGGCTAACAAGTTTGTCTACACGAAAACTATCTGTGGCATATGATGCCCATGCGCTCGCGTTTCAAATTGAATTCTTTCCCATTTCAACTGCTCGGTTCCAGCCCTATCCTAACAGATGTTGACGCATTCTTTTTCAGGTACCGCTTGCTGCACTGACAGCGTCATTTAACTGTGGCATACAAAGCCCATGTGCATGTTCCTTGACAAAACTTTTCCTTCTAGATGGCGCTGCATTGTCTTCTGAGGACCGTCTTTCTCACGTATTACGTCACTTGTTTACGGTCTTTAGTTTGACGCTGTCTTGTTTGTGACACATAAACGCATATGCACTCATAGTAGGT
Organism: Dicrocoelium dendriticum; assembly: GCA_944474145.2. NCBI lineage: Eukaryota > Metazoa > Platyhelminthes > Trematoda > Plagiorchiida > Dicrocoeliidae > Dicrocoelium > Dicrocoelium dendriticum. The sequence continues at coordinate 33,781 of CALYDF020000435.1, read as the reverse complement.
GAGGATAAATATTATCTTTATCTCATTATTCCTCTAAAGTTTCCTCCTCCAACACTATTTCAAATCTCGTGATTACCCCGTTTTCACACCGGCTGACACTGCATGTGTTTGCTTCCTTCTTAATACACTTGCAGCGACACTTTTCCGATAACGCTTTTATTTAGGCTTGTTAAGGTAGAGCGAAGCTATACGAAAGTTTAACTGATATCACCTTTTGAAGTCCATTATACTAGCCGCTGGCTTACGGTTAGTAGGTGCATCTCGTAACGCATTCTTCTATTTTTTATGTATCTCTGCATTGGATTCTTGGTATGCTCAAATTATTAATCCTGTAGTTTTAATTTTTTAATTTTTTTTGCATGACCACACAACACCTACCTTCCCTTATTTTACACGTATCTAACAAATCCTTATTTCTTCTTCATGTCTCCGCTGACAGTCGATGCACTGCGATTTTCTGAATGTGCAAACAGAAATGGGTTTTTCTTTTCGGCTCATTCTAAAAGCTTCAGTTGATCATAATTAGCCATGAATCACTTATAACTGCAGTGACCTTATTAATTCCATTTAGATTATATATAGTGTTCCTTAATCCGTACATGAATTTGGTCCGAGTGGAAAACGTTTTCTCTCGAAATCTCAAAACCATCCTCGTTATTCTCCTTGGTTTTCGATCGAAGCTTGATTCGTCAGTTTGCAAATGCCTGTAACTCCTTATATATGCCTTGCCAGACATGTTTCGTTTAAAGCAAGACTGAAGTACTATTCTTAGCATTCAAGGACGGGCTTGGGGTACGCACTGCGAGATTGGATTGCGACACCATCTCTATTAATACTTTGGTTTACTTTGGAACAGATCTCGGTCATTCGGATCACTATACTGTATTCGAACTGCCGGAGTTTTCGTGTTGCTTTGTCACAAAACAGGCACCCAACTATTATTAACGTAAACGACCTCAGCACACTAAAACTGACGCAAACTATGTAAGACCATTACTTAGGAACCATCTAAAGGAACTCGTACCAAAAAGTTGACATCACCCGTGCCTTCGGTTTAAGATCTCCTAGTTCGTTAAACTTTAGCGAACATACAAATCATATTGTGAAAATGGCTAAGCAGCCGGTCGGGCTCATATGCCACCTGCTAACGTCGAAAGAAACCAGCCTAATTGCTTTCAAAATCAGTATCTGGCCTTTGCTTGAATATTGCTTTGCTACGTTCAGTAACTTGCGAAAGGGTGACTTGAGAGCCATTAGAAACGTCCAACGCGCCTTTACGAAACGCATATTTGGCTATTCAACCGTTCTTTTATACAGAGATAGGTGCAAGTAGTTGAATCTTGAACCTCTGTGGTTACGAAAAATGCAATTAAATCTGTGCTTCCTCCACAAACTCGCATGGCGGAAAGCATATACTGGAACGTATCAATTGCACTTTCGGGAAAATACTAGTTATGAACTTCTAGATAGTGAATGTCTATTCTATTCACCTAAATTCAAGACCAGCTTAAGGAGAAATTTCTATCTTCTTAAGTATGGCTTCATATGGAATAAGCTGCCAAAAGAGAGTAGATGCACTGAACATTTTTGCGTCCAAGGAAATAATAAAGCCTTATCTGTCAACGGACAGAGTGAAATGGATCTTAAAAATTCAACTTGATGATGAAAAGCTGTGTGAAGAAGGGCCGGATCATGTATGATACCGGAGAACATGGACGCGAATGCATCAGAGAAAACATGGTCATCTAGCATGAGCTGCTACAAACCGCTTCTTATGCTATTCTTTAATGCTAGCTCCTATGCGGTTTTACTCCTTTCTAACTTCATTCATACCAACTGTCATCTGTTTAAAACCGATAGCAACATTATCTGCTGGTGTGGCGTCAGAAACTATTTTCGTAATTTTCCCCACAGATTGATTAATTCGTAATATGGTTCTGTGATCACCTTTGCTACATTTGTTCTGCAGTGCTAATCATTTCCCCTTCTTTTCTGAACTTAACAGTCCGGAAACAAATACTTGAATTCAGTGATGGCAATAACTGATTCCTTATGCGACCTTTGCCTATGGACAACTCGTACAGTTATCTGTCTCCGGCTGTCACGCCACACAATTTGATTATATGATCGGCTCGATCCATTTTTACGCCGATGTAAAAAACATACCTGCCTATCTTTTACATTAACGATCTAATACCTCTTTCACATAATTCTTATTTTCTACATTCTTCCTTATTTTATTGTTGGCCACGAATGGGCTGATCTCCTGTGGTGACGGAGTATAGCTTCCAGATTATAAAAGACTACCTATGCAAGGCACATTGCCACAAATTTACTGGCGTATAAAAAGGTGCCACAATTGTATGGTCTGCATGACGGACTGGGCTGAGGCTTCATCGCTCATAATACATGTATAAAAGCAGTCCTAAAATGAACAGAACATATGATAAACAGGTGATGGCTCATGCGCTACTATACCACACCGACACGCAGTCGGGTATTGCATGGAAGTGCGGGCGAAACCTTTCGAAGGAATACCTTGCATGGAAGCAGATCCTCTTGGGACTATTCCACGAGTGGCCGTATTACGTTAACTGGACATCTGTTTAAATCTGCATATGTTATTGTTCCTGGTTTTTTAATTTCTTTAATATTTTAATCCTGCCAATTACTTTAATACCCGTTTTGGATCCATTGTAAAAAGCGTGAACAAATTCATAATGTTTTCCGATCCTGTTGTACACATTGATCAGACCACATAGTTGGACTGCACCTCGAATCACCGAGAAATATACAATTTATGTTTATTTATTTATTTATTTGTAACTGTAGCAGTTGCAAGGATAGCGAAATTGCCCTACACCAACAGAATATCTGAGGTATTAATAAGATGTTGACTACTGCTTTAGATTAAAGTTACTCACCAACTATCCAAAACGAACGGAAAAACTCAACATGCAATGTAAACCTTAACGAAAGTGTGGTCAATACTGCATGGGAAATGCAAGTAAGAAGCTTGATGAACTGTTACGAAAACACCACTCAACCATTCAATTTCCCTACTGCAGTCATTAATGTCTGTACCTATGAATGTCGTCAACATGCAAGGCGTTCAAATACTCGGAAGTGCAAAAGCTGCTAAAGATGGGAAGTCACCGATGCCTGGCATCCAGAGTAGAACTATATGAATAGTATGCCCATGGATCTAAACGTGGCCTACTAGGTGCTGCGAATCAAGTCTCAGAGTATACATGTTACCTAGCCTGGTAAATACACACTTGCAAGCAAAGAACTAAGTTCGGCGAACAACCGAAAATTCAAAAGATTTCGATAAATTCTAGTGTGCTGATTTGGAGAAGCGTATGAAAATCGCAGCACATATCACCAAAGCAAAGGAACTCGACCAATATACTGACTGCATCAATAAATCCGTCACCTCATACGGTTCCGATATTTCTTTCCATTTGGCGTAGTCTGTTGCCGTGTGTCCAGCTGTCCAGATTTCGTGACGAAAAGGCTGAACAAATCCTTGGCCCCAAAGGGACAGCAGATCCCCTTTTGTGTTCGGCAGTGGGTCCTTGCTTTCCTTGATCTCGAAAGCTGGCACGATGAAGCACCTTCGCTCACCGCTGGAGGGTTCTGACCGGTCTCCATAGGTGGTTAGCTACAGTTGATAGACAATGCGTAACTAAGTTCAGCTTGAATAATGTCAACTGACTACTTGCGGCTGTGCTTTAATTTAAATAATACACAAAAGTTGATTGAAATAATCGGGTCTTTCAGAAAATGAATGCTCAGCGCTTTCCACAATACAACACGCGAACTCACGGGATCAAACCGCTTTAATGCCGTAACCTCCAAAGATTCAGAAAGGTTCATGCTCGGGACGAAATCCACATCGACCAAAAACACATAGTCTGTTTCTGCGTATTCCATTGCAATATTTCGAAGCTGATTTATTGGATAGAAGACCTAATGAACAATAAAGAAGGTTATGTAAAAACCGGCTTTTGTAAACGAATACAGCCAAACACAGTGATGAATAAGAGTATAAGAGCCTAAGCTTAAGATTTAGCTTCCAGCGGCAACCAACTGATTGTGTTATTACCGAAAACGTACAATTCATGGTTGCTTTCATGAACGACTAAAGAAAAGGTGATTCTAGTGATAGTATTGATCGTGTGCACTTACTATATATTCCCACTAAAATGTGTACTTGAACTGAGCCAATAATTTGTTGTCGGTATTTAAAGTATGGCCTCATTTCTGGTCCGATGCAAACGGAATGGGCAAATGACAAAACCTCAGTGAAAAATGATTTCCGACGGGCAAAAAAGCATTTGCTTGAAAAGTCCCGCAAGATGGTGGGGATAAAACTTCAAGTATTAAAAGATAGGTGAGTTGTCTGTTTGAGCGTTTATCTAACAGATACGCTGCTGAATACTAGTAGTGTAAGTGGGAATTGTATGCGCACGACAAGGCAAAATCGGGACAGTTATAGTTGCTGCACTCAGTGAGAAAAGTAAAAATGAGAATACTCACTTCTGTACCGCCTTCTCAGGTTTATGGGACATGTTAATCCGGTTTGAAGGGATAAGTAATATATTCCAAAGTATCACAGTTTATGCAACGAAGTGCTGGGGGCCAAGGGCAAGATCTAATGTTTTTTTGAAGTATCCAATGTGGGGAAGAAACGACTAATTTTGGGAGAGCGTTCTAGGGTGGGAAACCCGAGGAGAAAAATAATTCCGGCGGCATTTCAGGTGACTATACTGTGCACACAATTTCAGGGGGTTACCTGCCCCACATTTCAGCGGACACATTGGACTGGTACGACAGAGAGGACAGCCTGCAAGCACACAACTGCAGCGTGAACACTGTGACCTTGCCGACAACGTCAGTAACAGAACAACTTTGCCATAGAGGGTGAGCCATTCAAATGGTTCGTAACGTTTTCTCAATAAGCGCGATGCCCAGTGTGCCACAGTCTACAGACGTATGTGGATCATGTTCCAAACTTGTTAACGGGGGCATTTTGTGCCGTAACTGTTGCAAGTGCTTCCATGCGAGATGCCTCAGAGTTCAACCTAGTCAGGCCAAGTTATTAAACAAATCAGACTCGCTATGTTTCTGCGTGGAATACACATCTATCCCACTGATAAAAAGCATGCTCCTATTATCTCAGAAGTACGACCAGTTACTAACCAAGTCTGAGGAAATGGTGACCACCAAAATCACTACGGTTGGGCTAAGCATAGCGGAGTGTGCAACGCAATTCTCCCCCTTGGTGGCTGCTCCTATCCCGAGAAGAACTGCTATTAACACCGTAAGCAACATGACACCTAGAGTCCAAAACATCAACTGCTGTTCCAGTACCACACTTGGCTCACATTTGACTAATGCGGTTCCCTGTTTGATCGGAGTAACTACACGTAAGGCTACTTCCAAACTCCCGACGAAGTGCGTAGAAAAAGAGCAAGCCGATACCAGCGAAAGTTTGGTTACGGTTGCTTCCAAGAAGAGCCGTTATATAAAATTAACATCACCCCCAACTGGATCGAAAACCGAGGAGCATAGCGGAGTTTTCCTAGTACAAGCACCACCGGTTTGCTGCGGTACATCTCCGAGGATTTCAATCACTAACCGCGACATGTCGAAAGGTGTAAAGAAACAACTACCTGTACTGATTGTACTGTGCTCTACTATCCCAGAATCAAAGTCGACATCAATAAGAGGGAGGCAGTTGGATGACCTCACAGCCAGTAGGATATTATTAGTAATCTAATCGGAGTTGTACTGAAGCCTGTACACGTAGTCCGTATTACACGACACCCTAACTCCAAATATTTCGGTGAGCCAAGAATTCTGCGTGTTGTGCTGAACTCCATCACTGAAGTAGAATTAGTATTACTCTCGACTGGTAGTCTCAGAAATGAACACTGCTTTATCCGTATCTTTCCAGACATCCCATGAGGCGAGAGTTATCGAGTAAACCGCACCATAGATGATTACCGAAATGAAATTTCAACCAGAACCATACTTCTTCACGGGGTTCCGGAAGCTGAAGCATGTGATGAGCATGAAATAATAACCCATGATAAAGAACAATGATGTTATATTCGTGTAACCTTCTACTTGGATGATGTGGTAGCGAAATCCGTGTCACGACTAGGTACCTCACCGAACTACAACGGAAGTGGCCAGAGAGTGTTGGAGGTGGTCCTTCAGTCAAAACGTACGGTAGCACGGATGCTAAAATGCTGGTACATGTTCCGTTGCAGGCCACCATCTGAGGTTCGGCTGGAGACAATCAGCGCTATGTCTCCTAGAGATGACATGTTACTCAAAGAACCAAACGCGATGGGATCTATAAAATATTCATGCACCAGTAGTGTGCCTAATGAGCTCCTGCAACCTGTAGAAGATGATATTGACCAGACACCTTACACTGTAAGTAGAAGCTTAGACACGGGACTAACAACACGGACCACTAATAAGACGTTAAACCCTTCACCAAGTACACATCGAAAAAACGATTAGTCGCCCGCCACTCACTGATAGGCTAAACTTCACGTATGAGTTGCACAACCTCGGAAACATTGCTAAAATCTGAGAAATTTTCATGTACGTACACTAAAGCGCTCAAGGGCTCCTCATAAACTTTTCGAAGTTCAATGGTTCAATGGTGTATGATGGGATAAAAAGCACAACTTTACAAGACCCACAGGATGGATATGCAACAGAAAATTAAAATCAAAATGTTCCAACGCGGCAAGTAAAGTATCAGTGGTTAAATCGTTGCACTTTAACAAAGTGTTGTGTATCGTTTATCACTTAGATGAAAATCTAAGAGTCTTTCGAATGTCGTCATGTCTGGTGCGTTCACCACAAAGTTTGGTAATGCATTCCAGTGAGAACAGATTCTAAGTGAGAAAAAATACTTTCTACAATTCAAACGAGAGTGTTGCGTCATTAATTTCTGGTGGTTGCCCCCGTTTTGTTTGTATGGGGCTAGAGTCAACAGTGATGCACATGGATGCTTGCTTTCGGTTAGTATCCGGTATGTGAGAGTAAGATCTCCGCGAAGCCGTCGGTATTCTAATGAGAACATACCGAGTACACGAAGACGCATTTCGTAACTTATACCGGATGGTCCACGCGTTGCCTTTGTGCCTCTTCTTTGGGGCTGTTCCAAGAGGTGGATGTCTCGTTTTAACCATTGCCACCAGGCCTGAATTGCATATCCAACATGAGGGCGAATGTAGGAGTTAATCAAGAATGGTACTAGCTGTCTCTCAAAAGTGCCGAGAGCTCGCCTCAAAAGTCTCAAGTTCAAGTTCGCCACACTTGCTGCTTTCGAACATTGGAGCGGATTTCCAAGACTCTCTTGCACGATTATAACTAGGTCGCGTTCACTAGTCACGTGTTGCATGGCGTGTTGCCCCAAAAGGTATGTGTTGACGAAGCTGTTGTGCACCGTCAGCAGGTGGCACTTTGCAGGGTTCAGTGGGAGCTGGTTCTTTTCTGCCCATTCCTTAATCCGGGTCAGATCTCCCTGGAGATAGACACGGTCGGATGCTGAGCGAACTGCCCTTCATATTTTAACATCGTCTGCAAATATTTGCATTGGAGATAGAATGTCTGCTGGAAGGTCATTAATGTAGACTAAAAATAGTAGCGGGCCGAGGACAGATCCTTGTGGTACACCACTGGAGACGCAAAGGCTTTCAGATTAGGTGTCGGCTACTCTTATCTTGATTGCTCTGTCTTGTAAGTAGTCTTCCAACCAGGTGAGCAGGGAACCGTTGATACCGTAGGCAGCAAGCTTTTGGAGGAGAAAGAAGTGATTGACCCTGTCGAATGCTTTAGGAAAATCCAGGTATATCACATCTATAGGCACTTCTTCATCAGCCGCCCTGGTCCATAAGTCCAGAGTAATCAGCGAATAGGTGAGACAAGATCGTCTGCATCGGAAACCATGTTGGGCATCAGAAATTATCTGTTGACTTTCAAAGTATCGCGTCAGTCCATCTGCGATTACCGATTCCATAACTTTTGATAAAACAGGAAGGAGAGTAATAGGCCGGTAGTTAGCAGGATCCCAGCACTTACCTCCTTTATAGACTAGAGCGATAATTCCATTTTTCCACTCAGATGAGAGTGTATGGGAGTTAAGCAGATACTGGAAAAAGGTTGCAAGCGGTGTTGCTATGGTGGGAGCAAGGGTTTTTAGTACTTTTGGGCTGATCATATCGATTCCAGGGGCACTGTACTCCCGGAGAGACTGTAGTTTGCTTGCAATAGCTGCTGGAGTAAAGGTGACGCTGGATAAGCCAAAGACATTTGTTGGGAGTTGATAGGGCGATGGTTCCATGACATTTGTAGCTACCGAGCCAAACTGCAAGAGTAGAGCATTCGCGGCATCCACAGCAGTAGTTGTTAGGCCACTGGCCGTCCTGAGTGGTGGTATTCCGGGCTTAACCTTTCTTTTGCCATTCACAAATCTGTATGGCAGTTTGGTGTTACTCGTAAATTTCAGCACCATATTCTCCTGCCATTCGTACTTATCGACTCTAATGAGTGAGGTGCAGTAGTTTCTGACGACTTTGTAATCCTGCCACGTGATATCACATGGGCTTAGCAAATGTTTCCTGCAGATTTCATCTCTTCTGTTGATCCATTTACGTGTTCTGCTCCGGATCCACGTATTCGGCTACCTCTGCTTACGAATGCTTAAAACCTAATTTCTAATACCGAAATTTGCTTACACCAAGAGGTGACTGATGTTGAGATAGCTGGAATGCCACTCATTTGGAACAACTGCCCCAGCAGAGGAGGTGGGGTCCTACTCTACTACCACAGCGATCTGCAATGTGCAGTAGTTGATGATTTAGAAACTCTCGTTAACGGCTCATTCTGTTGCCTTCTCCGACTAAGACACAACGACACATGTCTCGTAGCTGTCGTTTACCGCCCCCTTATATCCACTCCGGAAATGGATTCCCGCTTGATACGTGGCCTGAACAGAGTAACATGCACTAGGTACAGCCACATTCCCATCTCCGGGGACTTCAATCTACACAATCTGGAGGTTTCGGCATAACCCAGTAAGCACTTCAAAGCAGCCTTGCATGAAGTGATCGCTAACATTCCTTTGTACAATCATGTCATCACGCCCACTAGATTCAGGATAGCAAACAAACTCTCCATATTGTACCTTGTGCTCACGAATAAAGAGCTCATGGCTGACAAGTTATTGATGGATAATCCATTAGGTCTCAGTGACCATGTAGCAATAACTTCCAACTATGTGTGTTATGCAGAGTACCCATCTGAACACTTGAAACTAACTCATGCAATCATACACTACCACATCTTAACAGAACTCGTCGACGTAGCTGCTTGCGAATTCTCAAACAACAGTCCCTTTGACAACGTTTGGACAGAGTTCGTTGATAGACTCAGCGACATCATCGACAAAGCATTATAGACCAAGAACCTTCGTCCCACAAAAATGCCTTCAACTCTAGAGAGCAGGACTCGAAAATGCCTGACGGTAAGGGATGCAGCACACCGTGCTTACAAGATTAACCCCGACTCAGAGACTTGGGGCAATTTCCTGACCCATCGCAAACATTGCACTGCACTTGTCCATGAAGACAAAGTAACATCAACAGTGCCTAGCCAAAAATTTCCTGGCAAACAACAAACTACTATATAGGCATGTCAACAATCATTGTAAAGTGAAGCAAGGAATCCCTCCACTTTTCACGATCGGCGCTAGAGTACAAAGCGCCGAAGAAGCAGCCAATGCAGCAGCTGCTTTTCGAACCCTCCGTCTCTACCTGTCCCATAATGTCACGCAGATGACCGACTTCATTGTTTACACATGTAATTTTCAACCCAACAATTGTGCTAAGGAAGTTACACACACTGCGTGATCATAGCTTTAGGGGAGCAGTCAACATCCGCCCGAAGGTACTGAAGGCTGTGGCCAACAAGCTAGCTGAACCACTGTCACAGTTCTTCCAAAGGTGCTTTGACGAACAACAAGTCCCCACTATGTGGAAGTGTGGCATTATAACCCCTATTTTTAAAGGCGGTAGCCGTTCAGCTTCTGCAAACTATCGCCCAGTGACTCTCCTTCTTGTGCTCGCGAAGGTGATGGAAGCGGTCATCCCTGAGACTCTAAGTGACTACCTGGAAAAATGCAAATGATGGAGTCGGACTTGACATCATTTACCTGAACTTATCCAAAGCTTTCGATCGCATGGATCACCGCATCCTACTTCACCGGCTACAGAGTTACGGAATCGGAGATCCTGTAGTTGGATGGATGGGAGGCTTTCTTCGCTAAGGGAAGCTTCAGGTACGCGTTATGGGATCACTCTCTAACTCGTTTGAGGTAGAATCTGGGATTCCACAAGCTCACTTCTGGGACCGCGCTTATTCCTGGTGTTTATCAACAACATGGCATCAGTTATCTCCTCAAATTTCCTGCTTTGCGCCGATGACGTAAAGATATGGCGGGCGTTTAGTAACCATGAAGATCACGATCTACTCCAACATGACTTAGATTGCATTTATGAATGGTCAAACAGGAACCTGCTTCAGTTGATCAGGTGATCCTTCTGCGTCACCTACCGGTGAGTGCTTACAAGTTTGGAGACCACAGCTTGGAGAAGGTCTCTCGGTAGCGAGACCTGGGTGTATTGTACAGGAAGATTTCGGGTGTTCAAAACAAGCAGAGAAGGCGACAAGAACCAACAATCAACACTTCGGCCTGCTTCGCAGAGCCTTCGGTCGGTTTGTGCCCTCAATCTTTCCCCAAAAGCTTAAAGCCTACGTGCGACCACACGTGAAATATGCTATTCAGGCACGGTAGCCGTGGCAGAAACAGGATCTCCTTGCTCTCGAGACTCCTCAACGAAGGGCAACCAAGAACGTCAGGGATCTCTTTCATCTGCCCTATCAGCATAAACTGAAATCTCTAAGAATGAACAGCAGTCGATATCGGATTTTGCGAGGGGATCTCATAATGGTTTACCTCATTCGGAAAAACCCAAACCACATTTGCCGTCCGCTGCGGGAACTGAACCACAATACTAACCTAAGAGGTCATCCTCTGAAACTGACAATTTAGTATAACCGGCTTGAATGCCGTAGAAAGTTCCTTGCCCTCCGCGTGTGTCAGCCTTGGAACGCCCTCCCTAATTATTTCGTCTCTGCTCCCAATCTGGGGATATTTAAAATACCAGTTGACGATACGTTGTCTCAGTTGCATTTCATTTTATGACTTGTTAGCCAGGGGCTACAAAACGCAATCAAATGGTGTTTTACCAAACTCCCAACCAATAGATGAATGGATTTATACTTTTAATACGTGCACATTCGCGCTATTCTACATAAGTATATGGTGATTCCACCAAAACGCTTTGCACTTTATTGTGTAAGTTACTTTTTCCAATAATTTCCATCCCACGGGGCTCGTTAAGCATTGCTTTTTTACACGTAATACACCGCTGTTCCATTGTTCCAGAATACAGAAGTACGCCACCACCTCTTCCAACTTTGTCATTCTGAAGCAGTGACATACCACGTAAATTGATCTCAGAATGTGGTATCTCAAGGCTTAGCCATGCCTCCGTAATCATAGTGAGATCCTGCGGTTGTGACGCCTGGCGTTATCTAAGTTCGACCAACTTACTAAGAAGACTTTGGGCGTTAGGATACAAACATGATAGTGTTTTTTACTTTAGAAGTGTGTGGATGGACAACAAATCCGTGTTCACTTTTAATCCTACCGTTAGTTAATCGGTCGTTCATAGTTTTTAATGTGGGTTATTGGTCCTTGAATTTCAGACAGACTGCGTGGTTTCATGGAGCATCCTAGATCATGATGTGCTCTCCTGTGTCTCCCTGTCCCGTCAGCTGTCGCAAATGCCAAGTTGTCTGCTACTCTGCAGGACTGTAGAGGCAAATATTTCACTGAGATTGTATGTTCCAACGAAGTACTGATAACTAGTTTCCCTGCGCCTGCTATCTTTAGCCAACTCTCGGCAGGTAATCCGGGGCGATGCTTCAACCTGTTATCCAATTGGACTTCAGTCTTTTCATCGGAGTGCATCAGGACTTTCAATGATGTTGGAGCGCAGCTCTTGAAGTTTGGAGATGAGGGAATTCTCGATAGTGAGTTAGCGATAACCTAATCCCGAGAGAGTGCTTCGCGGATATAGCAACCTTGCACTCGGTCATGTTTTTGCGCTTCGTGCTCAGGAGAGCCCAGTAGTTCAGGAACACCATGAACAAATACGGCTTCTGTTCGTAGAAGTGCCGCCGCGCTTTTCTTTTTCCTTTGTTTGCTCTTTCCAAGGAATATTTGGTAGTATGCGTATCCCGCTCGATGATTTGCGAAGTTGAACTGTTGAGAGTAGAGTTGTCTCTGTCTTTTCAGGTGAGTTCAAGCTTACTCGAATAAATCGGAGTTCGTTGTAGTGCACTGAATTTGCGTGAAAAGCTACGCTCCGTAGCGCAGTTGGGTCAACCCGAATACTAATCGCATCGCAGATGGAATGCCACCGGTTGCGACCATCTACCAATTTGTCCTTTATTGTGCCAGATCTGGACTCAGGAACGTTAGTGCACACGACCGTTAACGTAATCCGCAAACTTTTAGTACGATGTGGCGTTCAAAATGGCACTGCATTCCTCTCAGTATTTTCGTTCATTTGCATTTTAACGCGCTCCAGAGGAGCCTGCCATTCAGCCAGTGAGAACACAACCGATGGAATTAAGCGATTCAGTTTATCGAACAATGAAACAGCAAATTTTGGTACACAATAAGTTCGAAGGTACAATGCGGACAACAGGTTAAAAGGATCAACGGAGTAGTGATCTGTTACTGACTAACAGGCAAGTGCTTGACAATTTCGGTAGGATAGTTAGGGTGAAATTATAACATAAGAACACAGTGTCCATAAAAGAACGTGCAAGTTCTTTGGATCACACCGAGCTTGGCAGTAAAACAGACGTTAGTATCCCTGCCTGAAGATTAAGCTGAGTCTGTTATGGTTCACTGCTTGTTCTGCACGAATGCCGTCATTGGATGGACACGTGACACATTACCTATGGTAAATGTGTCACTAGCGCCAAAGTACAATTTAATTTGTAAAAAGTGGAAAAATTAATTGCCCACACTTGCATGTAGTATCATGGCTTTGATACTTAAAAGGAGAGAAGTTTTCGTCGACATATTATTTGGATGTGCTGCGCGGTCAGCTTAAAGTGATAGCCTCTCAGATATGTGCTTGGATAGGTTTCAAATGGTAAGTGGAGTTGGGGTTTTTTGTTATCCACTGCACCATTATGAGTTCGTACCGTAAACCTTGATTGCATCCACCCTACACTCTCAGAGTATTTCATCTGGGTCACTAAAGGATGTGGTACCAACTTTTGACAGTCTTTGCCGCCCCGCGTTGTGCAATCTGGAATGTGGTGAGGTGACACTTCTGCCGGACTTGGCAGGCTTGGAGAGCGTATCCCTTGTGAGGCCTTACGTACGCGCCAAGGATTTACATAAAAATCGAGGCGTCGAATTTTCCGAACGCGTTGCTGCCAGGAAGTGCGTTTCCTTGAGCGCAGGTAAACTAATTCCTTGATCAGAGGTCAAAACAAGCATCCGCTCCGAAGATCAGAATAAACTGAGGCCAGAAGGTTAAAGGAGCTGAGATCTAAATGTTAAACCAAAATATTCCGCGATAAGTACATTCCTGTTTACCTGAGTTTGACACCCTTGATCAATCGGGCTATAACTAGAATGGTCTGTGGCTATGTAATTTAACTCACAACTTCACCTGCAACAGCCTCTAGCTTGCCACTTGTCTGTCATTTTTGCTCTTCTGTCAGTCGAGGTTAATCTACTCAAGCAGTTTGACACAACAGATTTGGCGACGGAGAGGAAGATTGAGCAGTCCCAGACAACACCTACGCAGAATGCAAAAGTACTTAGTTGCTTTCGTTGTTGCTCTTTCTGTTTGCCTCATAAAACCAATGTCGTTTTGCACAAACACAATGAGATCGCAATCATGATATACGCACTGTAGAATATGTGACCTCAACCGTTAATCATGAGTACTATGATAGCGTATGCTTAGAACTTTTCACTTGGTGGCATCGACCTGGGATATACACTTGGTGCACCACGTGTGAGCTTGTCCAGCTTACTTTTTAATGTGTAAACATGCACTATAGTTATTACACGTCATTTGTTTAGGCCGTCAGAGATTAGCAGAAATATGAAAGGGCACTACCGCGAGATCGCTCATGAGGACCAGGAACAGTCGTGGTCTGAGTAGTGAGCCCTGAGGTACGCCATACTGAATTTCTTCTAGGTCGGATAAGGTGTTGCAAACCTTTGCATTTAGATGAGGAACGAAAAATTGCGTATCCAGCCCCGAACGGGATTATCGATTTCATAATTCTAACGCTTGTGAAGCAGTAAACTGTGCTCCAGACGGCGGAACGCTGGTAATTTATTCCGATTGATGGCGTTTGCTCCTGCCTTCGCATCCACATATTCCTTCCAGGATGCATGAACTATCAGCAGGTTAGTAGTACAGGATCCATTTGGCGAAATCTGTGTTGCTCCGGAACGAGAATTTCGTTGCTCTCCAGGTACCCAATGAGTGCCTCAGTGACAATGGACTCCATAACACTGGAAGACAAGGGAAGTAGAGTTATCAGCCGATAATTCGCTTGTTCTTAACACCCATCACTCTTGCAGACTAGAGTGATGATCCCTTGCCTCCACATGATGGGAACCTGTAACTGTTCAAAACATCGCTGAAAGCATCTTGCTAATGGTTCATGTCAGCCAATCTTAACACCTGTTTGCCAATGCATTATGCGCCAGATGAGCTATGCTGCTGCAAGGACATCAGCCGCTTCAGTAAAGCAATGATGGTAAAGTATATGTGTATATTTGAGTCGGCATGCATGCATGAGTCGGCTAACTGACCATGTGCTAGACTCGCTGCCTTTCGGGTGTTCATTTAATCGAAGGCTTTGGCTGAGGACCCGAGTCGTTCTCCTGTCAGGATTGGGCGCCCTGGCAGTATCCTAGTCCATCCTCTCCGGAGGTTAGGAAGTGGTCGATGGCCCACTTCCCGTAAAACCTAGCCATCGGAGACAACAGGTTACGGGTTATATTCTCAATGCTCGATTGGCGTAGAGCACGAGGGCCACGCATTGTCTCTGACGGTGGGAGGACACCTCCGGGTGTTCAATGGTTTGCTACTGCCCGCCTCAAGCCAGGCAGTCCCTGGTCAAATTGGTGCAAACCCGCCAAAAACCCACCTGCGTCTGGCCGTGGTCGCAGGTGCGTATCCAATTACGGTCGCAAAACATATGATAATTGTTCCAGAACCTCAAAGTCTGCGTGTGACGGCCGTCAAGCAGATCCCAATCTGTCTCTGCAATCACATTACCGAGCTGGATCTGCTCTCCACTGCCTTGTGGGTCAGGCTGTTGAGCCAAAGGCTCCGGGTGGAGTCCCTCAAGCAAACCTCCAAACCACCCACTGCCTTGTGGGTCAGGCTATTGAGTCAAAGGCTCCGGGTGGAGTCCCTCAAGCAAACCTCCGAAGCACAACGACCACCTCGCGTGCGATTGCCCACCAATGCAATCGTATGCCTGCGCGCAAAGCACTCAGCATCGGGTGCTGGAACGTGCGCACACTGCTGGACCGGAACTCGAGCGAGCGCCCGGAGCGACGCACTGCACTGGTCGCGATGGAGCTGGCGCGCTACAACATCGATATTGCGGCGCTCAGTGAAACTCGGCTCACTGAGCAAGGTAAGTTACATGAAGCAGGTGCTGGCTACACATTCTACTGGGTGGGGAACGTCGCCTCAGCACCACGTGAACATGGGGTCGGATTTGCAATATCCGGTCGCCTGAATGGCCAGCTGGTGGGTGAACCAACGGGCATCAGCGCGCGACTGATGACTGTTCGCCTACGACTCGGAATCGGTAAGTTTGCTACTTTTATAAGCACGTACGGTCCGACCATGAGTTATCCTGATGACACGCGTGATCAGTTCTACACTGAGCTATCCTCCGTGATACGGTCTGTGCCGAGGAGCGACCGACTATTTCTGCCGGGTGATTTCAACGCGCGCGTTGGGTGTGATGCATCAGCGTGGACAGATGTTATCGGTTCGCATGGCATTGGTTCAGCGAATGCAAACGGTGACAGGCTGCTCTCACTGTGTGCCACTCACGGCCTGACGATCACGAACACTCGGTTTGCACTGAGTGCGAGTGATATAGCAACTTGGACGCACCCACGGAGTGGTCACGCTCACCTGTTCGACTATGTCATCGTACGTCAGCGTGATATGCGTGAAGTGCACATGACACGTGTACTGCGTGGAGCTGAGTGTGGCACTGATCACAAATTGGTTCGGACCAAACTGTACATATATTTTCGTAAATCTATGTATTGCACTCCCGCCGTGAATCGGCGTAAATTTAACATTCTCTCCCTCGGTACTGTGGCGAAACGTACAGAGCTGGAGAAGGCGATGGCCGCACGCCTGTGTGATGTGGACTGCATAGCCACAGTGGGCGACCTGTGGCACCACATTCGCGATCAGGTGACAGCTGCTGCTGAGGAGACCATTGGGCGCGCAAACTGCAAACGGCCTGATTGGTTTGATGACAACAATGCGACGATTGGCGCATTGGTGTCGGAGAAGAATGCAGCATCTGCTGCACATGCTGCAGACCCAATTGACTTGGGGAAGAAGAGTCAGTTTCGCAAATTTCGACGGCGACTGACCCAAGAGTTCCGTCGCATTAAAAATGCATGGTGGACGGAGAGGGCGAAGCAGATGGAATGCTACGCCGAACGCCGCCAACACAAGGAATTCTTTGACTCCTTGAAGGCGGTGTATGGACCGAGATTGGAGCCGCTGAAGACACTGATCGATGGTAGTTCAGGCGCTACCTGCACCCAGACTGCAGACATAATGCAGGTCTGGCGGAAACACTTTGAATGTCTCTTGAACAACCGTTCAGAGATCGACTGGCCTATATTGAACGGCCTGAAGCAGCACGATGTGAAGGCGGATCTGGCGGATACGCCGACACGGGATGAGACGCAGAGAGCACTTGCTCAGCTGCAAAACGGCAAGTGTGCCGGAGCCGACGGGATCCCGCCTGAAGTATTGAAACACGGTGGACCCGCGTTGTTGACTGCGCTGCACCACTTGGTGCAACGCGTGTGGATTGAGGAGGAGGTGCCTCCTGAACTGAAGGATGCCCTTGTGCTACCACTGTACAAGGGCAAAGGGAGCAAGCAAGGTTGCATGAATTATCGTGGCATCAACTTGCTGAGTTGTGTGAGCAAGGTGATTGCCCGAATCCTGCTCAATCGCCTCGTGAGTCAGATTGTGGAACCTAACGTGGCGGAAGAGCAATGGGGATTCCGTTCGGGTCGCAGCATTATAGATATGGTGTTTGCGGCTCGTCAGTTGCAAGAGAAGTGCAGTGAACGACACCAGCCATTGTACTCGCTTTATGTTGATTTCACCAAGGCATTTGATACGGTGAACCGCGAGGCATTGTGGCTGGTGTTGGGTAAGTTTGGTTGCCCGCGTAAGTTTGTAAGTTTAATTGAATGTCTGCACATGGTATGCGAGCGAGGGTGCAGCTGAGTGGAGAGACCTCGGATGACTTTGCAGTTGTCAGTGGTGTGAAGCAAGGCTGTGTCTTAGCTCCTGCCCTGTTTAATATCTATTTTCATGCAATGTTGTCTTGTGCTTTTGATGCGGCTTGTGCTTACGGTGTTCGTGTGGAGCACCGTATTGATGGTGGGTTGCTGAACATCCGTCGTTTCGGTGCGAGAACTCTAGTCTGTGAGACAACTATCCGTATGTTGCTGTTTGCTGACGACTGTGCGTTGTTTTCACACAGCGCGGATGAGTGGCAGCACATGACTAGTGCTCTGGCTTCGACAGCGGCCAAATTCGGGCTCACCATCAACACAAGCAAAACTGTCTGTCTCTTTCAGCCTTCACCGGAGGTGCAATCTTCAATATTGCCGCAAATCAGCATTGGTGCTGAAGTATTGGAAACTACCTCCCGCTTTTGCTACCTTGGGAGTGTGATATCGACTGATCAGCAGCTACACGTTGAGTTGCGTATTCGCGTGTCGTAGGCGGCAGCGGCATTCGGGAAGCTTGAGTACCGAGTGTGGAACAACCATCA
Source organism: Dicrocoelium dendriticum (assembly GCA_944474145.2). Taxonomy (NCBI): domain Eukaryota; kingdom Metazoa; phylum Platyhelminthes; class Trematoda; order Plagiorchiida; family Dicrocoeliidae; genus Dicrocoelium; species Dicrocoelium dendriticum. The sequence goes on along the minus strand of CALYDF020000435.1, from coordinate 15,511 downwards.
GCTTACCATTGGCACGAAGCTGATGGTGTACAAATCCATGGTACTGTCCGTTCTTCTATACGGCAGTGAAACGTGGACGATGTACCGTCGGGATGTGCGATATCTCGAGCGGTTCCATCAGCAGTGTCTGCGACGAATTTTGCGGATCGGTTGGGGCGCCAGAGTCGCAGACACGGAATTGTTGCGCCGAAGTGGGATGTATGCAGTGGACGGCATACTTTTACTGCGACACCTGAGATGGCTCGGTCATGTGAGCCGTATGGATTCGGCGCGGATACCGAAACAACTTTTATACGGTTAGCTGAGTATTGGGAAGCGGCACGTGGGGAAACCAAAGTTACGTTACCAGGACATGATTAAAGTGAGCCTCACACGTTCTAACCTTGATTGCAGATCATGGGAATCGAAGCCGGTTGCTCGGCGTGCATGGCGCGATCTAATCACGAAGGTAGTTGCTGAAGTGAGGGAGAAAGCCCTCATACATGCAGAGAAGAAGTGGCAAGTGCGGAAGAGGCAAGCACCGATGGATTGTACTCCATCGACATCAAGCGCATGGTGCTGTAGAACATGCGGTAGCGAGTGCCTTAGTCAGACAGGCCTAGTGAGCCTTGAGAGAGGTCACTCGGGTCCACTGCCGAAGCGACGACGGGTCCCGCAGTGAACGTAGGCAGCACCGGCGCAGCGTTTGTAGGAACGCTGAATTCGATTTACTAACCGCATGCTTGCATGCTAAGTCTCTTTATTTCAGGTGGTGGGTTTTCGGTTTTCTCCTAATGCTTTCTTTCTCATATAAATGTCTAGCGGGCCATGAGCTATGCCATTAGGGGCCACTACAGAAGTGACGACGGTTCCTACAGAGAATTACGGCGAGCCGGCGCAGTGTTTGTAGACACGCTAAATTCGATTTACTAACCGCGTGCTTGCATGCTAAGTCTCTTTATTTCAGGTGGTGGGTTTACAGTTTTTACCTTAATGCTTTTCTTTCTCTTATAAATATCTCCATGTACTCTGTTTCATTAACTTGCACACATCGCCTAAGCCAATTGTATTCGATTTGCATAACATTTTTGCGTTCGTGGCATTCCGTGAACTATACTTTCTGACCTCGTGCACTTAGCCAGGATTTGTTTGTAATCAACTTATTACATATGCTATTTAATCAAGGTTTATATCACCGTTTCCTTATGCATTCATCGAGTTTTTCTCTTTTCTTTCTCTCTTTCAAGTGTTTGGCTGTGGTTTGATATCCCCGGTGTGGATGCGCTTGATGTGCATGTTGACAAGGTGCCTACCTGTCTATTACCCACTACATCGTCCATACTGGCTCCAGGAGTCAGTTGGTCGTTGCTGGAGGGGACGGGGTGCACGGTCCTTGTGGCCGTGTTAGGATCAAAGAGTGGTTCCATGCAGTCAGTGTGGAGCGGACTACGGTCCAGCCACCGCCTTGTGTGCGCTTGATTCCCAAATACAGTGTGCTTGTGTTGGCCTGTGAAGGAGTGTGGGCCGGCTCCGTTGATGAAACGTGGTTCCCATCCGCATGCCTCCCGGTTTTATTCCTTCGGGTTTACACTGGATATGGGGTGTGTGCATGGAGCTGTGGGTGGTGCAGCGCAAGCCATCCATGGTCCCTCTGTAGGCGCAGGCGTCCTGTGGCTTGCTTCAGTGACAGGCAAATCCGAAACCGAATGCCGCCAACCATATGTGGATAGACCTGGAGGGCGGTAAGATTTATGTGGGAAAATGTAAAATGTCGGTAGGTTTCGGAAGGGACGATTAAATTGTTGTCCAAGAACGTTGGCTGCCTCTTTTCTTGTTTGTGGTGGCTCACATGCTGTGTGCCAAGCGGGAAATCTGCGCTTGACCCTGCCAGTCTTGTGTACATGTCTGTATAGCAGCTTGTGGTAAGAGTAAAAGTTTATCATCAGGTCTTGTTGGTTCTTTACTTTATCTACCCGGACGAGTTTGACTTAGTGGTTACTTTATGTCGTATAAACATCCAAGTGTCCTCGTTTGGAAAAGCTATGTGGGCGAGCCATGCTGAGTCCTTCAGTGCCATGCATATCAGAGCCTCGCTCCTTAGGAACAATTTGCTTCCTTTTCGATTGGTGGAGTTTGTTGCTAATGGGCCTGTTGAATCCGCGGAAAAATGTTCGCCAGGGCCATCTCAGTGGACCATTCTGCTTGCTTCACCATTGAGGTCGGACAGGTTACCATATTTGGTTACGACGTATTATTCATCGGTATTTTCTTCAGGGTACTCTGCGTAGCTCCTGTAGCGAAGCACTAGTGCGGCACTCCGAGTGCACGCGGTTACCACGTCGATCATGAGATCCTCGTTTGTAAAATCGAAGTCAAATACGGTCGGCTTGTTTCCTGTGCTGAGAAGGGTTAGAGGAGGAGCATGGTCGTACACCGGTGAACCAGCGATTAGCTCTAGTAGTTCCACCTTAAATTACCCACCGAGAGTGGCCAGGGTTGCTAAAGCGTGTAGGTTTATGCCATCTACCAGGCGAACATGGCTGTAAGAACCCGCCAGCAGGTTCTGTATAGCTCAGACTAGAACTTGGCTCATCTCGAAAGTGGAAAATGGTAGACAATATGCGTCTTTCACCAAACATTTATATCCCTAGTTTAGGTGCAGGTAGCACTATAATTAGTCTACGACTTAAACACCTGGGTCTTTTTTGCGATCGATGAGCATGTAAGTCAGAACGGTGGTAAATCATTACAATGCCTCTGTTTGTGGATCGGTCATTGCGCAACGGTGACTTACTAGGTAGTGTGATCTCAGCGTCAGTAATCGGGTAGTTCAGCCATGTCTTGGTTGCTACGACGAGATCCTAAAACATTTAGGCTTGGCGAGATCAGTTCTCTGCCAGACTGCTGAAAAGGCGTCATGCGTTTATGCACAAACAATTGAGAGCAACAAATGCCTGAAGTCCGTTTGAATATGCAAACGTTTCCTACTAAGTAACACCGACATTAGTCGGGTCGTCGGACAACAGATTTTTCGGCGAATTTCATTTCTACCACCCGAGGTGGTTTCCGACTGCCGCACAGCGCACCAACTACCAAATCTTTTAGCAGCGACTTGTATAGATTTTTCTTTTCTTCTTTGGGCGGCAGCGAACTTGCACTGCTTTCCTATTCATACATGAAGATCAGGGATGGCGAAAAAAGTTGCCAGTTTTCTGTTCCGTTGGTTAATGATTACCTGGTCTTGACAGCCTTCAGACGTGTTGCTGATGGCAATTTGGTGCATAAATTGTGCCAACATCCTAGCACCATACCAAGTACCTGTTTGGAATGGAGCATCACTTTCATCGCCCTTAAAGCACGTCCTATATATTTGGGTGATATTGATAACCTTGACGTTGAGTTGGCAGGTACCCCATAGACAGTGGGATTCACCACTCTTCTAAGTCATGGGCATGTGTTTGCTGCTCATCGGAAGATTGCATTTCGGAAACACCACGGATAAAGATCGGTATTTGATATTTTGCTTGCGGTATTCTGTTTGCTTTGCTTCCATTGCCGACGCTCATTCCAAAAAGTGACAAGGCATATACGAACATTGCAAGACAAATCACGAAGACGATGTGATGATAAGAGGGCCATCTCCGCTTCGTCACCTGACTGATATGGTTCGCCACGTTGAACTGAGCTTGGGTGACGAACGATACGAGCCAAACTAGCCTGATTGGTCTGGATTCCCATTGCTTGGCAGATGGATCTTGCTGTTTCAGAACGTCCAACAATTGGCCTTTGATGGAGTTTACCTGTAATACAGACACCTTAGAGCATATTATCTTTATGGAGCACTGCGTCTTCTTTGTGTGTACAGTTGTTGATATTAGCGTGTCCACTTTCTCTGACGTCGCAGTAGGCGACCTTGGCTGATGCGCATTGGTAATCGTATCATACCTTATGCATTTTTGGGTAGTTGCAGACGCGAAATTGTAGGATGTGCTAGATACATCCGTGGGAGAAATCACCTTCGGGTAGAGTGTATTCCTCATGGTCGGCAGATTTAGGCGATTCATTTGTTTTTAAGTTCTCGCAGTTGGGTACCTAGCTGCGTTTTCGAATGGTTGCTTGAGTTAAACAATCAGTCCCAAAATGAAGCTATGTTTCTGAACTGAGACCCATTTTCTTCTGTAGCTAATTTGGATGCGGCCTCTCTGCAGCTGTCGTATGTTTTATAATGGCTGTTAGCATGTATTAATCCTGCGTTAGCACGGCGATGCACCTAACAAACGCGAGGAGCTTATCCTTTTTATAGAACCAAATAGAATCTAGTGCGTCATTTCCTTCTTTCCTTTTCGCTAGCGACAACTGGACGCAGTTGGAATGAAACTGTTTACTGCATTTACCGCATGTTCTTTCAGTTCGAACGCTCATGGTGCGTACCGTACTGATTCCTAACATCTATCAAGTCTGTGGATTTTGTCGCCGCTTGGGTAACAACCAGCAATTAGCGTGCCGCTCACCTTGGATTGAGCACTTGAGGTCACTTTTAGTTTTCCTCTATTAGGAAGGCTTGGCGAAAAGTTGATGTGTGTATGGGTCGGGGTTGAATTCACGCCAGTTCGACGAGTGCTTGGATAATTGCAACTAAATGAGTTTCACCTATCAAACTATGTCGGAATCTGCTACTTTAAAAATCATTGTGTAGCGCCTACAATACTCTCTAGAATGATGGCACAAATTAAGGTATCTACTTGGGAAGTTATACTGGTGAGCACATGGGTTTCAGTGAAACCCCTGCGGTAACAAGTACAACAATAATGTGTGAAAAACAATACTGTACTATCAGATCCACTTGATAAATTCATTGGTCTGAATAAATGAAGTAATGTGCGCTAATGCTGTGGGTAGTTAATTGGTGTAAGCGAGGAAAATTAAAATGGTAGGACTACAGGGCATGCCGTTTGATGTTTTACCTGTGCCTTTGTGAATAATTTTGGCAACACTGAGCGCGGTAACTTCAGTTATTTCGCACACTGGCTGGAAGCGAACCCTGTTGACGTGGTCTGCAGGAGCACCCCTCTCATACTATGGCGCAGAAAAAGATGGCGCTTGGGTTCTGGTCACAGGACTCCGACTTGCTTTGGTTTATGAAGAACGCAACTAGACCACATTGACCAAGATAGTATAGTTAATTACTCTCTTAGGTATTAGTTTGCGTTTAGGTTTCCAGAGGAGTGTGACTGCTGATAAATTCATCCGATGGAGACGCATATGCCGGAAACAACCGAAAACACTTACCGTGTTAACATCAAATTACACTAACTCCCAACGCAATTATGTACATCGCACTTACTTAGTAAGCGGGTTGGGTATTGTCCGCAATGCAGCTTCCGGTAAAAACGTAAACCACGGGTAGGCAAATACCGCTGCAAAGGGGCAATTTTGGGAACCCTTACGGATAAGTACCTGATTAAAAGCTTTATTATTTAAAGCAGTTAGTTCCCTTCAGAAATTGGAAAAGCACGGTAAGAAGACGAAAACTGGTAGATGCATGCATTTCGCATTGTCTCCTCAGTGCCATTAACAATAACCGGTATGCAACTATATACTTATTATTTGTCTAATTTCAAATGATCAGTAGGAAGAAAAAATGATAGATATTAGTAGCTTCTCGAAAATCATACCGACGGAATTGCTAAAACACAAGGTTGCGAAGAGCACTTAGTTAAATCTCATGCGTTTACTACTATAAAATGGGTTGAAAAGACATGGGCTAGTGAAGTGCGATAGAGATTGGCGAATCAGAGCAAGCAGAAATAGAGTTAATCGATAAACTGGTCGATCTATTCAACCAGCGGCTTTCACAGTGCAAGTAGGCAGCTTGAGTAGATCGATCAATTTATCGATTAAGAAAGTTCAATTTCTGACGCTTTTATTCGCCACTCTATCGCGTTTTGCTAGTCCATCCTGTTTGAACTTTCCATTTTATAATTTAAACGTCTGATGAGATTTATCGAAGAGTGCTCTTCGCAACGTTGTGTTTTAGCAATTTCATGGGTATAATTTTGGAGAATCTACGAACATTCATGACTTTTTTCTTCCTTCTGTAAGCGCATTGCAGTGCTTTATTGGCGGGAAATTTTTCGTTGCTCCTGTATCCAAGTTTTCGGACTCAAAAGTTTTCTCACGTCGGCCTGGGTACACTCAAGCAATAGGGCTCGATCACGAGTTCCCATTGCGCAAACTTTCTCTAGGGTACCGTTAACCGATCAACGTCTAACGCCGGTTTTCAGTTTTGCCTGTGTTTCAGCGCAGTCGATTACCTACGAGTGCATCCCTTTTCTACCTCCATCAAGGTTCTTGGAGTTATCGGAAAGCTTATTGTGAGGTCTACTTCAAGAGACCTAAACCATCCCTATCGGTAGCTGCATAAGGCGGCTAGAAGCACTTACATCATAGTACACTGCCTTCGTTCACCAAGAGCTTTCACGCCGCATTGCGAATCGCGTTCTATCGAGCGCACGCAAATCTCTTTGTCTAGCTGGATTTGTGCGTGTGCGCTAATTGTAACTAGCGACGTAACGTGACGCGGCACGCCACTGCGTTTACCTCAGGGCTTCCTGTGCGAAGAGCGGACAATTCACCCTTGGTGGAATCTGGACAGTTGAGCCCGCTTACATCCGCTTGGTTTGTATCGATCGACGCATTAGAAGCAGTGGCGGTTGGTACCCGTGTAATTCTCGAGAGCCATGAGCGAGGCCACTCGGGGCCGACACGGAAGCGACGACGGGCCATGCAGAGAACGTAGGCAGACACTGCGCAGCGTTTTCAGGTACGCTGCATTCCAGTTACTAACCGCTTGCTTTCATGCTGGCTCGCTTTATTTCAGGTGATGGGTTTGCTGTATTATCGCATTAATGCCTACTTGAACTATTTTCTATTAATTTGCACACGTCACTCACGTTAATTGTAGTTAAGTTTGATACCATTTTCGCGTTTGTGACGTTTGCTTAAAATATATTTTCTGACGTCTTGAACATATAGCGGATATTACGGCAACCAATTTATTTCATATGCTCATATGTTGTGCCCTATGCTGAGGCTGATGTTGCACTCTTGATGCTTCTTCACCGCAGTTGGGCTAAACCAACTTACACTTAGACTAGGTCTTTTGAACTGGATAAATTTCATTCCACTCTAATTGTCGTGTTCTGCCTACCTGAATAAGCTTCTATTAACTTGCGCACGTTGCTTACGCTAATTGCACTTACCTTTGTTAACTTTATTGCGTTTGTAGCATTTTTTATGTAACTTGTGGACATTTTTCACATGTCGCTTATCCGTTGATAACCAACTTCATATGCTAATTTAGCGAATAGTTATGTCTGCATAGCCGTATGCTTTAACACATTCTTTATTTGATAGGCATTTCAAGTGATTGGCTGCTGCTTGATATCACCGATGTAGCTGCGTTTATTGTGCATGTTGACAAGTTGCCCACCTGTCTGGTACCGACTACCTCGTCCATACTGGCTCCAGGAGACAGTTGGTCGTGGCTGGACGGCACGGGGTGCACGGTCCTTGTGTCCGTGCTAAGCTCGAAGTGTGGTTGCATGCACTCAGTGTGGAGTGGACAACGGTCCAGCCACCGCATTGTGTGCGTTTGATTCCCCAAATACAGAGTGCTTGTGTTTGCCTGTGAAGGAGTGTGGGCCGACTCCTTTGATAGAACGTGGTTCCCATCCACATACCTCCCGATCATATCCCTTCAGATTTTGACTGTATATGGATGTGTGGTTTGAGCTGTGGTAGGTGCAACGCAAGCCACCCATGGTCCATCTGTAGGCGCAGGCGTCCTGTGGCTTGCTTCAATGACAGGGAAATCCGAAACCGGATGCAGCTAATCAATTCTCGCGCACTTTAGATAGGTAGTAAAAACCCTAAAATCCTAGTCTTATCCTCGGCAGTTTACCGATAACTGTTTGATTTGTCTATCATTTTAAGTGTAACAGTGAACTTTGCTCCCTATTGTCTAATTCTTATTCATATACAATGTTTTACAAGCCCTAAAACCGAGTGACTAATCAGTCAATATACTCGTTACCTCAGTCAAAACAATCAACTCAAAGAACAGACAGGAAGCCGCTGAAGCGATAGCAAAACATTCTGCTTATAGCTCGTCCGTTAGCACGGAAAAAATGAAAGGCTCCTCATTTAAGCTGAAGATAAAGCCGACATCGCGCGTAAGAGTAAAAAAGCAATCTAATGCTAGTTCTCATAAGGTTTCTTTGAGAGAGCATAGCGCAGTTAATGCAGAACTGCCTTCTAAAGCGATGCAATCGATGACTGCGCTTGAACTACAGCTGAAGGACTTGAAGGAAAGATTTAAATCTCCTAATCAAGTCCTAGAGGAATTTAACTCGCTTGAGTATCTTTTTAACACTCCAGATACACCGAAAATGGAACACCTTCGACCCGTTAGGAATTTCATACATGTTGAATCTAAGGTACATGAGCGTATTAAACGCTCAAAAAAATGTAATAGCATCTAATTTACCAGAAAAGTTGTCTCTTTAGGCGATCTCCTCTGCAGTGGCCAACGATTGTCATATTGAAAGACTGCAGTTTTCTTGCGTGAGGCTACGAAAGAGGTCTTCGAAGCAGGCATTTCCAATACTTTTAAAAATTTTCAAACGAAACAGTTGCTGAAAACTTCCTTTGTAGTAAGAGGGTATTATCCCTTAGCAACGACTACATATCGAGAGTACTGAAACCAGATTTAACAGTATTGAAAAAGGAGTGCAAAAATGCCCATCGCTAACAAACAGCATGTGCCTAATTTGTTCCGCTACCCATGAAAGCTCGGGATCTTCCACCTGCTCGACCTTGATGACACTTTGACCATAAATGAATCAATTCTAACTTTGAAATCAAATAACTACTGTCGTAAAAATATCTCTTCTGACTCCACTCAGTGTCACGTTAGCCGATCATTAATGTGCAACTCGTTCCGGAACATACAAGAAAGTTCCATTGCCCAAACGACTAGTTCTATTAACTCTTGGTCGTTCACCAACCAGGTGCATAGACGCTCTGGTACGAAACCGAAAACCTCCTCTCCAAAAAGCTGTGCACCTCTAATAGATAAAACGCTGCCCAACATCCATGTTGTAAAGAACACTGGTAGCAAAACCTCCCATGTCATCTATGCAGGTGCTCATAAACACAATGAAGACACTGCTATTTTACACTTTCCATCAAACGCTGTCACTACTGGAAACCTGCAGACAATCGGCATATCACCAACTATGCAGCATTTGAATATGCAACCTGTGCACTCTATAACCTGTGAGCCACTTGCTAGTGAAATTCACGTAGCTGAGAGAAACTGGCACAACCAAAATCCTCGCGAACTTCCTCAACATGTAAATAACCTTAACAGGCAGGTAGGTTATATGCAACAGCCAACAAACTGTAATCTCACAATGGGTGGAAATTTTCCCAGTATTTCGCCCTTCTGACCATTTTTGGGGGGTCCAGTGGCTTTTTACCCGCCACACCCACAAATAACACTTATTCCGCAAATTATATGTCCTCCGTATCCCCTATTCCACTCTCTCCAAATACCACCTTGTTGGGGCCCTATACTTGGATTTTTGTAGAGAACTTAACGGATAACCCACCGCACTTACTGACAATTCATTCTCGTTCATTATTAAATAAAAGGCACTTCCTGCGTAATATACTTTACATTTCATCTGTTACAGTACTAATAACAGAACCATAGTTTTCAGCGGAGATGCCTGACACTTTGTTCGGGATACTGGGTTATAATATCTTTCGTAATGACCGCCTTTATGGTAGAGGTGGTGGCTGTATAATCTACGTCAAAGACATATACTTGGTTTTTCCTCTGGATGAGTCACTCCTACGGAAACTTCCTAATTCGGGATGGATTACCATTTCTATTAATCTAACAAATCTTTTAGTAGGTTGCATTTAGGGACCCCATCGTCTGCACTCACCGTAACCGATGACTTGATAGATACTTTTTCTTTTATTGCCGACCGCACATAAACTTATAAAATAATCGCTGGGGATTTTACTATGCCTGAAATCCCATGGTCCCTTAACAATGGGCCATGAAAACACAATACTTTTATGTCTACTTTTGGTCGATTGGGATGGGCACAGCACGTCAAAGAGTCTACTCGTTTTGGTAACACACTTGATCTAATATTTACTATGGGATGATCACATATGTCTACATACACCAGTGACAGATTGCTGGGTAGCGATCATAACATCATTTGTTGTTCTTTCCAAACTCTTTCTAAACCGATAGAATCTGTGATCAAATACAGCCCATTCTTTTCTGTGATTTGGTCAACTGTTTCGAATCTAATAAGGTCTTCAAATTGGGATCCTTCTTTCTTAGCACAGAAGGTACAAATTGCCTGTGATGAGTTCTGCCAACATATTCAGCTTTGTGTTGAAGTTGTGGCTCCAGAACGTACTAAGAACTTGAAAAGGACTGCTACACCTGCAGGCATCCCAAAAAAGATAGCCACTAAACTTAATACAATACAGAAAAAGTTTATAAGAACAAGCGATCTTACTCTGCTGATGCTCCACACCAGAATGCTAACAACGCCATAACAAGAGCACCGCAAAATGCTATGCTCGGAGGAGTTAATAGTACGGAGGAGCGCCAAGGTGGAAGACCGCATCTCCAAATTTTTGGACCGTAGGCAGAATAGAAAATCAAGTTGTATTAACTAGATTGTAAACTCTGATGGAACTGTCATAACCGATCGCGTAATCATCTGTTCGATCTTAAATGACTACTTCACGTCTACTTATATCACGAATGCGAGAGAGGACACTCAACTCAAGCTGATACACAAAGGCAGTAATACCCTCCGAACTGCTGAATTTATATTAAGTGACATGTCGCCAAATCAGATTAGTTCGGCCATTATGCTTATCGGGCCCTGACAAGATCCCGCCAATTCTAGTCAAGCACGAACGTCCAGACCCCCCTGTTTGTACTAAATAAATTTACACTTTCCACGCTCAATGGGGAGCATCCTATGCGCTGGAAGCAAACAATTATAATACCAAGATACAAAAGTGCATCTATGCAAGAGGTGAAAAATTGCCACCTAACCCACTACACATCTATTATCTCCAGAATCATGGAGAGGTTAGTTAAAGAACGTAGAATAAAATGTTTGAGTTCCATGAACTCACTCAGTCAACATCAGCACGTTCTTTTTGAAAGGTATTACATGCACTACCTCTCAGTTAGATTATCTTGATTATGTGACTAGAGCAAGAGACCCGGAAGTGCCATTGTTGTAATATTTCTTGGTATCCAAAAGACTTTCGACCGTGTCTCACACAACTTATTGTTGCGGAAGCTTATGTTCTATGGTATCACAAATTCGCTTCTAGAGTGGTTGCATTCGAACCTCGAGGGCAGAAAGCAAGTAGTCACAATTGGTAACTATGCATAAGAAGCCACCTCGATCTCTAGTGGAGTGTTTCAGGGCAGCGTGCTAGGCCCGCTTTTATTCTTAATCTATTTAAATGTTCTCCTTGATGAAATCTTGTACGGGAAGCCATTTCTCTTCGCCGATAATGTTAAAATTGTGGATTGTTCCACCCCTGGTCAATGTAGTCCTAACTTAGCCTGCATTCCGTCTGTCTTGTCCGCTCTTTGAAACAAGCATAAGCCCTATCTCTTACTTCGGTGAGCATGACTGATCCTCCCTTCCAGGTCATCCTCACACACGCGTGACGTGCGTGCTACTGGTTCATTTGGATTATTTCCCTCTATCCTCTCTCCATCTTCTCGCAGCGTTGTCACTGTACGCTCATTCGAACCGGATTTCCCAGCTCTACACAGTGATCCATCATACGTGGAAATATCTTCTACAATTAGAGGCTGTGCCATCACTAACCGTTTTCACTGGCATCTGTGATTAAGCGCAAGCGTTAATTCAATCGTATTGAGCCGATTGCCTTTCTGTGTGACACCATTCGATACAGAATTCTCGAGGCAGGCCGAAAAGCCTAAGCTTACTCCGATCCAGTGTTTCTCAACACAGCTGTGAAAGAATCTGTGTTCAGCGCTCTGTTCAGGTTACAGTCACTCGCCATTCCTTGTGACCTTGTCAGCCAGTGCGGCTGCATAACCCATCACACGGACCGCGCGACCACGCCGACCGCTCATTTGACCTTGCAACCACCACGCTCGCCTGACCGATGTGCGCCGCTCTCAAAGCTGTAAAAGTACAGGACGCTAACCAACCCACTGGGTCAGGTAACGACACAAAATTGAATGGCAGAAAGGCGAAACCGAAGAGACTCCCATCGAAAGGCATTTGCGGGTTAGGAGAATGTCATCGGGTAGTAAAAATCGGTCTGGCTTGTTCGCACTGTTTGGTTTGGTATCATACGGAATGTGCAAATGTGTCCCAACAACAGTTACGGGAGCGAAATAGCTCCCAAGATGCATTTTGGTTCTGTACTGCGTGTTCCCCCATCCCCCTGGTTAAGTGCTTGCTTCTCCTAGCTGAGAAATGCGATCGGTTAATCGCAGAAGCAGAGCAGAGGATAAACAATAAGATTACTTCAATGGAAGCGACTATGGACCACAGAAGCGTAGCGGATGCTAAGCAATGGAATGCTGAACAATCCACTTCCCCTGCACCGTAATCAGCCACGTCTCCATCTCCGTTGTCTTCTCCAACATTGGTAGAACGCCGGGCGAAAACAGACTGTACCTACGTGAATCAAACAGTACTCACAGCAACGAAAATCAGGCACCATTCAAAACGTCTGGTTAAGCAACTTCCACTAGACCTGACATCTAGTATTAACAAGGATGAAGCAGCTGAACACCAACCCTTGGTATCTGTAGCTCAAATATCTCTTGTCGAGACTAAGCCTCCCAGAACATCGGTTACATATGCAGAGATTGCTGCAAGGGTCCACCGAGAGACCGCCGTTGCGTCCTCTTCCATTGTAAACACCGTTAACACAAATAGAGAGAAAAAGAGCAAATAATCACTTGTCAACAAGTCAAGACAAATGAGCACCATACCTTGTAGATCGATTAAAAAGGGATCCAACAACAGTGCCCGGACTGTTGTATGCTCAAATGTCCCTGAATCTACCGCCATCACATTGCGGGAGAAGTTATCTGACGACCAAGACCAATGGAACTCATTGTGTATGCAGATGAGTATCAAAGCCGTCCATAAAATGTTATGAATTACTCGTCATCCGAACTCGCCACACTATGGTGAACACAGACTTATTCGAGTAACACTAGAATCTTCCACCGACGTAGAAAACGTTTTGCTCTCCGTAGGCGCGATAAAACACGAATCCTGTGGAATACGTATCTATCCTGATGTCCCTTGGAGCGTGCGACAACCAAAAGAAAACACCGAAGAGCGGCACAGCAAGCAAGACCGCCTAAACAAAATCTTCATACATGGCGTGCCAGAACACCCTTCTAACGATGTTCAAGAGACCGGAAAGCACGATTTAGAACAGTGGCGGTTCATTCGTGAAACACTTTCTTTGGATTATGTTGTGGCACTATCGCTCACCAGGATACCTCTCTCATCGAATTATAGAGGATGCGGTCCTAGAATCCTAAAACTTGTGGTTCAGTGAGAGCAACAAGCAAAGGATGTTTTAGATCGATGGCGGAGAAATCGGAAACATCTTCCTTCTGAAATTCGGTTAAAGGTCGCAAACACTTTGCACAGCTCAAATATTAAAGCAGCTGAAGCAGCAAGCATCCTGACGAATGTACAGAAGTGTAACTTGACTGCTGCTTTAATTGACTCTGACGTAGGTCTAAACGAAGGCTGGGACGCACCTTGGCCCAATCAAGTTGCAAACGAGGTATCATTGACCCATCAAAAAAAACGAATAACTGCCGACCTCCCATCGGTCGGCATTCTTCCCCACTTGACAGGTTCACCTCTCTGCGGGCTCCTAGAGACCGAGAAACTGGACTGCTTGTATACAAATGCTCAGGGACTTTCTAACAAACTGGCTGAACTGAAAGATCGCCAAGCTTCCGGCTCGTATGATGTCATTGGTATCACCGAGACGTGGTTGCACACGGGAATGACGGACGCTGAAGTGTCGCTACCCGGCATGTCGCTGATCCGGAAAGACAAGCTCACAAAAGGAGGAGGGGTAATCCTGTATTACCGAAACGACGTACAGTGCGAAGCCGTGGAGGATTCAGACTCGCAGTTCCTCGACTCTCTTTGGTGCCGGTTGCAGTTAATAGGCAGGGACGCTTGCCTTATTGTCTTGGTGTACCGCGCCCCTAACTCAACACCCGAAACCGACTACCACCTAGCGGCTGCTTTAAGATGCAGTTCATAACAAAAGTACACTCACATTCTTATCATGGGTGATTTCAACTTACATTGTTTAGAAGCCCCTGCCACGATCGGAGAACAATTCAAAACCGATTTACAAGATCGAGTAATTACTGTTCTGCTCGCTCTACAGTCACATCACTTTGCCCACTCGGTTCAGAACTGGTAACAAGCCATCTGTGCTGGATCTTGTGCTTACCAACGAGGAGCATATGATTGATGCGTTGGTTTTAGACTGCCCGTTGGGTCGCAGTGATCACGCAGTCATCAGTTTCAACTTCGTCTGCTATGCAGAATATCTGAATGATAACGATGAGACTGTGCGAACCATCACAAGGTACGACCGACTCGCCCAGCTAGTCAGCGCCACAACATGGTCTTTCCTCGAAGAAGAACCCCCGGAAGTCTTCTGACTCGAGTTCGTCAACACATTCAGTCAGCTGATTGCAAAGGCTTCAGAGATAAAAGCTTGCAATAAGTGCAAATCAGTATCTTTCGTTAGGAGCAGAACCCGAAAATGGATGACAGTAGGCAACGCAGCATGGTGAGTGTACAGAGAAGCTCCAGCACCAGAAACTTGGGACAACTACGTAGCCCAACGTAACCACTGCACACAACCGTTAAGAAAAGAGAAAGCCGCCTATAAGCAGAACATCGCAAAACCTTCAGTGCTAACCACAGACTGCTGTACAAGCACGTTAATAGCCTACGAAACGTGAGTCAAGGATTTCCTCCACTCAAGACGGCTGATGGCCCAACAAGAACGTCTATGGAAGCTGCAAACGCGCTGCAGATGCAATACGCCCCCACGTTTCAAAGAGTCTTGCCACCAAGCGGTCTTCCAAGCTTTGTATTCTGCTCACCAGGACTAACCCACATCAATTTTACCGCAGAGGCTGTATTGCGAAAGCTGACTTCTCTACGCAAACACAGCTCGCCAGGTGTCCACAACATTCGTCCAGAGGCATTGGGAGCAGCAGCAAGCCAACTGACAGGACCTTTAGCTCAGTTTTTCCAGCGCTGCTTAGACCAGAACCAAGATTCTGCCATGTAGAGGCTTGGAACAATAACCCCGATTCACAGAGGTGGAAGCAGAACTGATCCCTCCAACTACCGACCAGTAT
>CALYDF020000434.1:63288-86346 GCA_944474145.2 Dicrocoelium dendriticum | reverse complement strand
GAGGTTTGCTTGAGGGACTCCGCCCGGAGCTTTGGCTCAATAGCCTTAACCACAAGGCAATGGGGAGCAGATCCAGATGGGAATGTGATTGCAGAGACAGATTGGGATCTGTTTGACGGCCTTCACACGCAGCATTGGAGGTACTGGAACGGTTCATATATGTTTTGCGACCGTAGTAGGATACGCACCTGCGAACACAGCCAGAGGCAGGTGGGTTTTGGCGGGTTTGCACCAATTTGACCAGGGGCTGCCTGGCTTGAGGCGGGCAGCAGCAAACCACTGAACACCCGGAGGTGCCTCCCACCGTCAGAGAAAATGCGTGGCGCTCGCGCTCTACGCCACGTACCCACATGTATACGTAAGGCGTTCTACACGCAAATGCGGGTGTGGCCTTTTACGATAGACCAACATCTACCATTGGACAAATGGCAATTTAGCGCGCTCTACGTCACATCCGAAGAAATGACCATTTGTCATGCATTAACAGAGTAGAGTGACTGAAATATTGGAAATGGCTGTACTTCACAGCGCAATGGATGGTATTCGGCTTCCATTGGGGTTGTACACATGAAACTGGCTGCCATTCTTGAATATATTGGAGAAAGGAACAATCAATGGGGAATTTCAGATATCCTTCTAGCGGAAAGGCACTTAGGGACCAAATGTTTAACTTCAACAGCAACCACATAAAGTGCCACAAGATAAGCTGCGTAAGGACGCTGCTTCACGGAATTGAAACGCCTTGTATTACTGCGGAAATGAAACATGAAGCAGAGAAACACCAATTCAACTCGTTTGAACGCAAGGGGTACCCACGTAGCTACATCCGCAAATGTTTATATCACCTGCCCCTTAACACCGAGCTAAAGCCAAAGGCAAGCAAGCGACTACTGTTGCCGCATATGAAGGATATATGCTAATGAAAGCTATATTATTAAAACACTACCATGTCATGGTTGCCCACAAACCAACTGCGACATTTAGTAGAAAAATGTAGAACCCAAAGAATAACCGGTATGCAGAAGAATGAACCGACGTTGTGTACAGGATAAATTGTAGTAATTGTGAAAAGAACTATGGGGAACAGACAGCAAGGAAATTAGCAAATTGGATACGATAAGATCAAAGGGCCGGCAAGAGACACTATGCGACTTCGCTGGTCTCAGTGCTTGTTGATGAGCAGGAATATGGCTTCGAATGGAACAAAGCAGCGCTTCTGGCTAAAGAAGAGACACAAATAGAGAGGAAATTCGTATAAGCATGGTTTCCTTTAAGCAATTAAGCTGCAAACACTTCCCATCCCGATTTGCATGATCGTAATTGCACAGGGCACCAGAAGTGTCACAAGTGCGCCATTCACTCCATCCAAAACGCCGAACCCATTACGTCTTAAATTGGTTAAAAGTAAACCAGCCCAGGGGTCGCTAAAGATCGTATGTCCCAGCGTTCCTGAATATATTGCGGACTACAGAACACGTGCTAGCGAACAACAAAAGACAGTGGACTCCATATGTAGCTGGAAGCGAGCTTCAACGACAAAAATATAAAACCCATGATTACCAGTAACTGTAGACGGAAATATCGATCCTTTTATGCGTCTTGAGATTTGAGCCTCCTATGTGTGTGAGCGGCTGAAGCCCACGGCGAACTAACGGCAATATTTTCGTCACGCGCACTCACTCAATGACGTGATTTACACATCAAGCTCAATGATTCACTCGTCATCAAATTATAAAGGGTGTGGCCTTGGAGTTTGAAAGTTGTGCTCCTGTTCACACACATGAAAGAGGACACACTTAAAACCAGTCAGAATTGGAGAAAATTGCTCTTAACAAGGGAACATCTAGTGGTGATCAAAACCAGACCACGGATGACCGAAAGAGACCGCATGGTAAACGGGGTTTGACAGTGAGCATCATATGTTACAATCCGAACCGGACGACTGGGAACTAAGACCAAAGGTTGCAGGAGCAGCTACTTGCACAAAACTCCCTGAAACCAGACTTCATACGATGATCATTCTATCTGCTAATATGAAGTAGAGTATGGTTCAAATTTCATCGGTTTCCCTCGAAAGCGATTAGTTGCCGACCTCCAAACTGTGGACGAAACATGCACATGCAACTCGCAACCACTGATGTACTTCTACCGTTCAAAGATCCCTTATGTGTTTATACCAATGCCCAGGGCATCTGCAGATGTTTGTTCGACCTACAAATAAGATAAAAGTTAAAAATTTTAGATGTGGCCACGAGAATTGAGACTTGGAAGAACGACGAATTCATCGATGCCGAGAACGCTCTAATATGCATGTCAATGCTACGTAGGGATTCCTTCAGTGTGTTCCATTTGTACCCAAGCACTGACTTATATTTCCAAGCCATTGATAACACAGGTATTAAATTTACCGATATATGTTGGTGCCGCTGTAACTGGGACATGTCGACACATGTTTATATTGTTCTCCGTCGTCCACTCTAGAAACGGACAGCCGCATATTTCCTGCCTAACTATCATTTTGGCTCAGCCAAACAGTCACATTGTTGGCCTCCGCTACTGAGCACTTAGAAAGCAAAATGCAAGAAATAGTCGCTGGCATACCAAACAATGATACTGTTACTTCCCTTGGGATATTCAGAACGATGAACAAACTGTTCATTCTGCAACTAGTATTCATCAATGAGGGATCTGTGGTAGACGCAGTAACAGTGAATAGCACCATGAGACGCAGGTTCCGTTTGACAAGAAGTTTTCGCTATGACTGCTACGCAGAACACTTCAACGTGGGCATCTTGTAGATCCTCTTAGTAAAGCATCCCATTAGACGAGTATAAGGAAATTTCGGCATCGGCCGAACACCTGCAGCGGAAAATGGAGGATGTAGTGGTAGCTGTTGATGTTCGCCAGCTGAAACGGAAGGCAGCGTTTGTATTTGTTTTGACTACCACTAGCCTACCTGAAACCTTTACAAGCGTGATCCGTTATCGTTTTACAAAATGGCATCATTAATTATTTTGATAGATGATTGTTTTAAACAGAGATCCACTCATTCCGGATCGCTTCAATGGAGTATATCGTAGCATATAAATGAGATGTTGTTTTGAGTGTGAATACCCAGCCAGTCCAGTGAGCCGTTATTGAACCAGTTCAAAATGTTTCCAAGAAATAATGCATCCGAGGAAATACACTCAATATTTCGGACAATGAAATCAGGTTGTGTAACAACCTGAGACGATGAGGGTTTCGGTATGGCTCTCTCTCATCCCTGCACTCTACGACTGACGTTTTCGTCTTTGTTTAGCTTCATCAGGTAGAGACAGCTGAGCTAGGAGTGGAACTCGACTCTTAGTGCTTGGCAGCTCTCACCATGAGCACTAGGCATTGAGCTCGTAATCCTAGTCGTGGTTTCAGTTGGATTTGAAGTCAGCCTCTGCCAATACGGTCACTTGGATGGTTTCGGTGTGGCTCTCTACATGATAATTCTAAACCTGAGAGTTTTTGTAGTAAAATCGATGTACAGTCTATGCGCTCACGAGCTTATCTGCCATTCATTCACACAACACCCACCAGCCGTTAGTGGAGCGGCCGAAATCTAAATGGCTCCAGGTAATGCATTATTGCAAATGGCGCATCAACAGCTATTTATGATAAAGGGTGTGATGAATCATATTATAAATTTTTGTTTTATTATGTATTGCAATAAATAAATAACGCTCATGAATATAATGGGGATGTTGAGCAATCTTCCGAAGAGAACTCGTCGCGTTGAGCATATTTCACCGCGATCTGTTATTTGATCAAAGCATAGACTTGTTTATGGTGCAAGGAGAGTCACTGGATAACATAAAACAACACTTTTGGTAGTTGAATTATCGACACGATAAGAATTGAGACAAACAGTGGTGAGAGTGTATACGATTGGTTGCAATGAATGAAACAGCTAATATTTGATACCTCTCATAAGTGCGCAGTTTGATACTTCAGAACAAAACGCATCAATAAATCAGTATTACTTTTGGTGAAGTCAAGCAGTGCACAACAACATATTTTGTTGCGTCGACGCCCATCAAAATGTTCCGAGTCACGTACTGCAAACGTATGAATGCTTCATCTAAAAGTGTTTAAAGACAGTTTGCTGCAAGAATTGACGTAAGCAAGGAGGACATCTCAAGGTTGGCGCATAGGACAATAGCAAAATTGCTGCGCCATTCCAACCGCTCATAGGGTGGGGTGAGCTTTAATTTTGGGAGTCTCCGTGTGGTATTTTGAAAAAGTTTCGCAATTTGCTCATAAACGTGATTGAGACTACTGAGAACCTGACACGTCGTTAACAATTTGCTACGTAAACGCAGAAGGAATAAGACCTGGAGGCATATGGATAGAAGCCACGAGTGATCAATGGAGCCGGCCCACATGCCTTCACAGGCAAACTCAAACACGCTGTATTTGGGGAATCGAACGCAACAAGATCAAGGTAAGGCGGTAGCTCACTTTACACACAAACCACTTGCGTATAAGCACTACCTGAGCCTAACACGGGTACGGAGAGCGTGCAACCCGTGTCCTCCAGCAACGACCAACTGTCTTCTAGAACCGGTATAGAGCAGGTGGTGGGTAGTATACAGGTAGGCAAGTTGTCAATAGGCGCATTAAGTCCAGCCACAGATAGTTACCCGAAATCACAAAATCGAGTAAAAAATCAAAAAATATATACCGCTGTGCCGAATTAAATCTTCACAAAATTGTCACATGAAATAAATAGGTAGACAAAATATCCGTGCTAATTTCAAAGTCGAATTTGCGGAACCCGCTGTGTGTCCGGGTAGTGACACGCAACCCCCGTTGAGAACTGGGTTCATTCCTATCACGAGGACATTTACTGAAATGGAAATATTTAGGTGTTACTCATTTCAACACAGGCACACCACGACCGTGGTTTCGTCCTGCTTTGGACACATCAGGTGGCGATAGCCAGGGATGGGGTGGAATTCTGAGCCAGAAATTCACGGCTGACTCCCTGAAAACTACGGTACTGAGATCCGCGAGCAACGCTTGGCAGAGCGTAAAGGAATTCAAAGTTGAATTTGGGGAACAGGCTGTGTGGTTACGTTGCGACTCGCAACCTCTCTTGTGACCTCGGTTCAATTTAAGGTAAACCGCGGTCATTCCGATTGCAAGAACCGCATCCGAAATAGAAATATTTTGGTGTTGCTCCTCTTAACACTGGCACACCACGACCGCTGTGCCACGCGTTCCCGGTGAATCTCGGTAGGGTATTTTGCCGGGCGTCAGCTGTTAACTAATATGCTCCGCATTCCAACTCAGTTCAATCTATCGCCACCTCATGTGTCCAACACAGGACGAAATGGCGGTCCTGGTGTGCCAGTGCTGAAAGGAGCAACACCCAAATGCTTCCATTTAAGGTACGGTCCTCGCAGTCGGAATGATCGAGGTCTACCTCAAACTGAACCTAGATCTCAATTGAGGTTGCGTGGCGCAACCAAAACACACAACGTGTTCCCAAATTTTAACTTCGACTTCCTTTCTGCTGCATCAAGCGTTGATCGCGGATCTCAGAAGTGAAGTGTTCAAGGCGTCAGCCGTGTACTACTGGGCGAATGTGCATGCAAATCGCTCACCTGTGCACTCGTGGTTTTTTCACTGTGGCTCAGCGGCATTTTGTCGCACACCTTTGGATCTATACTTATTTGTCGTGCTTTTGAAAACTCCACCTTGCGATCCTATTTTCTCTAGTACACTCCAGTACATTCTTCATGTACGTTGAATTCAAAATTCCTGGCAATGTTTCGTCGATATCCAAGCGCCAAAAGTTGTCTAACGCCAACAGTCGGAGACATTGTTTGGTCTCACTCGATAGACCATTTCAAACGGCTTTCTAACGAACTGTCACTCGTCCAAATCCAACTTTGCTTGGTGTAGCTACAGGTCTCAAAGCAAATTCACCCTATGAAAATTCGCAATCACAACTTCCTTAATCTGCCCCACGTTCAAGCTGACACATTCGACAAGTGCGAGAGAGGACAGTCTGCATGCACACAACTGCAACGTGAACACTGTGACTTTACCGACAACGTCAGTCAGAGAACAACATTTTATCATAGAGGGTGAGTCATTCGAACGGTTCATAACATTTGCTCAACAAGCGCGATGTCCAGTGTGCCACAGTCCTAAGACCCATGTGGATCATGCTGCAAACTTGTAATGGGTGAATTTTGTGCAGTAACTGTAGCAAGTGTTCCCATTATTATACAAACCAGACTATCAATAGTTCTGCGTGGAATGCATATCGATCCCACTAATAAATGGTGTGCTCCTGTTATCGAATAATTATGACCAGCTACTAGCCAAGTTTGAGGAAATGGTGACCACCAAAATCGCCACAATTGGAGGAAGCATAACGGACTGTGCAACCCAATCCTCCCCGGTAAGGGCTGCTCCTATCCCGAAAAGAGTGACTAGTAACACCGTAAGCAACACGACCCCTAGAGTCCAAAACATCAACACCACACTTGGCTCAAATCTGACTAATGCGGTTCCTAGATGGATCGGAGCAGCTACACGTAAGGTTGCTTCAAAACTCCCGACGGAGTACGTAGGAAAAGAGCAAGTCGGTACTAGCGAAAGTTGGGTTACGGTTGTCTCCACGAAAAGCCGTCAATTAAAATTAACATCACCCCAAACTGGATCGAAGTTGAGGAGCGTAGCGGAGTTTTCCTAATGCAAGCACTACCAGTTTCCTGCGGTACATCTCCAAGTACTTCAATCACTAACCGCGACATGTCGAAAGGTGCAAATAAATAACTACCTGAACTGAGCGTACTGTGCTACAAAATCCCAGAATCAAAGTCGACATCCATAAAAGCCAGGCAGTTGGATGGCCAAAACCAGTGGGACATCATAAGTAACATAATCCGAGCGCGTATTGCTGAACTCCACCACTGTTTTAGAGTAAGTACTACTGTCAACACGTATTATCAGAAATGAACACTGCTTCATCCTATGTCTTTCCAGACATCCCATGGGGCGAGCGTTATCGTGTTAACTGCAACTTGGAGGACTACCGGGAGGAAACTTCAACCAGAAGCTACTTCTTCACGAGGTTCCTGAAATTGAAGCATGTGATGAGCATGAAATAATAACCCACGATAAAGAACAGTGGTGTTATATTGGTGAAACCTACTGCTTGGATAAAGTGTGTTAGCGAAATCTGTTTCATGGCTGCCTACCTCACCGAACTACAAAGGAAGTGGCCGAGAATGTTGAAGATGATCCTACAGTCAGAACATATAGTAGCACGGCTGCAAAAATGCTGGTATATGATCCGTTACAGGCTACCATCCTAGCTTCGGCTGAAGACAGTCAGCGACATGCCTCCTAGAGATGATATGCCACTCGAGGAACCACACGCGATGGGATCTATGAAAGAACAATGTACCAGTAGTGTGTCTACTGAGCCCATACAACTTGTAGAAGAGAATATCGACCAGCCACCTTCTACTGTATGCAGAAAATGCGACACGTGAAGAATTAGGCGGATGATGAATAAGACGGTAAACCCGTCACCTAGAACAAACCAAAAATACGATCATTCGCCGACCACTCACTGGTCGGCGGAACTTCAGCTATGAGTTGCACAAATTCCAACACACCGAGTTAATCTGAGAAACTTTCATGTATATACACTAACACAGAAGGGCCCATCAGAAAAGTTACCGAAATTCGGCTACGTCAGGTTGCTGAGGCTTCGGACCTAATTTTCATTACCGAAACTTGGTTACCCCAAGAGCTGACTGATGCTGAGTTTTGGATAGCCGGAATGTCACTCATCCGCAACGACCGCCCCAGCAGAAGAGGTGGGGTGATATCCTACTACCGCAGCGACCTCTAATATGCAATAGGTGATGATCTGGAAACTCACTTTAATGACTCAGTCTGGTGCCGTCTCCGACGAAGGCACAACGAGGCATGTCTCATAGCTCTCGTTTACCACCTCCAACGTCCACTCCGGAAGTGAATTCCCGCGTGATACATGTCCTGAAGAGAGTAACACGCACAAGGTACAGCCAAATTCTTACCTCCAGGCACTACAATCTACACGATCTGAAGGTGTCGGCATCACCCAGTGAACAGTTCAATGCAGACTTGCTTGAACTGATTGCTGGTATTCCCTTATACCATCATAACATCACGCCCACTGGATTCAGGACAACAAACAAACCGTCCACATTGGAACTTGTGCCCACGAATGAGGAGCTCGTGGTTGACAACCTATTGATGGATAGTCCATTCGGTATCAGTGATCATGTAGTAATAACAGCCAACTCTGTATTTTATGCAGAATATCCATCTGAATACCCGGAAATAAGTTATACAAACGCGCACCACCACAGTAAAATAACTCGTCGACGCAGCTGCTTGGGAATTCTCAAATAACAGTCCCTGTGACAACGTTTGGACAGAATTCACTGATAGACTCTGCGACATCGTCAACAGAACATCAGAGACGTAACTCCTTCGTCCCGCAAAATACCTTTAATTCTAATCAGCAGGACTCTAAATTGCCTGGCGAGAGGGGATGCAGCATGGCGTGCTTACAAGAATAACCCCGACTCAGAGACTTGGGGCAGTTTCCTGACCCATCGCAACAACTGCACCGCACTTGTCCGTAAGGACAAAGTAACTTATCAACAATGCATAGACACAAATACCTAGCAACCAACCAACTGCTGTATAGGCATGTCAACCAGCTTCGTAAATTGAAGCATAGCATTCCTCCACTTTTCACAACAGGCGGTAGAGTACAAAGCGCCAAAAAAGCAGCTACAGCCTCCCGGTTACAAGACGCCCCAGTTTTCGCACTCGCAGGGTCTACCTGTCCCATAATGTCTTGCACATTACCGACTCCACTGTTTACACATGTAATTTTCAACCCATTAATTGTTCTAAGGAAGTAACTCTCACTGAGCGATCATAGCTTTCCAAGAGCCAAAACCATCCGCCCAAAAGCACTGCAGGCTGCGACCACCACGCTAGCAGAATTACGGTCAGAGTTCTTCCAAAGTTGCTTTTTATGAACAATAAGTCCTCCTTATGTAGAAACATGGCATTATTACCTTAAATTTAAAGGCGGTAGCCGTTGAGGTCCTGCAAACTATCACCCAGTAACTCCCCTCCCTGTGCTAGCGAAGGTGATGGAAGCGGTCCTGGCTGAGGCTCAAATGGACTACCTGGAAAAATGCGAAATCTTGGCACCGGAGCAGCATGGCTTCTGTCAACACCGGTCCTGCACCACCAACCTACTGAGTACACGAGGTAATTGGACGGAGGTGGCTAATGATGGGATCGGAGTTCACGTCATCTATCTGCATTTATTCAAAACTTTCGACCGCCTGTATCACCGCATCCTACTTCAACTGATACAGAGTTACGGATTCGGAGATCCTGTACTTGGTTGGATTGGCAGATCCCTTCACCAACGGCAGTTTCAAGTGCGTGTTAGGGGATCCCTCTCTAACCTGATTTAGGTGGAATAAGGTGTCCCACAAGGCTCAGTGCTGGGACTGCGCTTATTCCTCGTGTTTACCAACGACCTGGTAAGAGTTATCTCCTCACATTTCCCTCCTTCGTCGATGACGTCAAGGTTTGTCGACCGATTAGTAACAATGAAAATCATGATCTACTCCAACCTGATGTAGATTGCGTTTATGAAAGTTCAAAGAGGAACCTGCTTCAATTGAACATAGCTAAGTGCAAGGTGATACATCTGCGTCACCAGCCAGTGAGCGGTTGCAAGCTTGGAGACCACACATTGGAGAAATTCTCTCAGGAGCGTGACCTGAGTGTGCTGGTACAGGAAGATGTTGTTTGTTCAAAACAAGCAGAGAAAGCGACGAAAAACGGCAATCAGCGCTTTGGGCTTCTTCGCAGAGCCTTCGGTCGATTGGAACCCTCAATGTTTCCGCAAATGCTTAAGGCCTACGTGCGACCGCACGTGGAATATGCTATTCAGCGCTCGCAGTCGTGGCAAAAACAGGGTCTAGATGCTCTCGAGACTCCTCAAAGAATGGCAATCAAGAACGTCAGTTTCCACTTTTATCTGCCCTATCAGCTTAGACTGAAATGTTTACGTATCAACAGCAGTCGACATCGGTTTTGTGAGTAGATCTCATAATGTTTCACCAGATTCTGAAAAACCCACACCACATTTGCCGTCCGCTTCTGAAATTGAACCACAACCTTAACTAAGAAATCATCCACTAAAACTAAAAAGGAGTATAACTGTCTTGAAAACCGTAGAAAGTTCGTTTCTTTTTGCGCACGTCATCCTTAGAACGCCTACTCTAATCATGACCTCTCTGGACCCAATCTGGCGATATCTAAAAAATGAGTTTACGATGCGTTGTCTCATTTTCACTTCATTTTACTAATTGTTAGACACGGGATACAAAACGCAATAAAACGGTGTGTCAACAAACTCCGAACCACTGGATTTATGGATTTAAAGTTAAATATGCGAACGTCAATTATATTCTACATAAGTCTATGGTAAGTCCAAAAAAGAGCTTTTCACTTTAACATGCCATTTAATTTTCGCAATAATTTCCCTCTCAAGGGACTTGTCAAGCAATGATTTTTTACCCGTAATAAACCATTGTTCCATTACTCCATTGTACTGGGCTCAGAAGCCCAACCCACCTCAAGCTATGGCCACCCAATGAGCCCAAACCAACACGGAACCGCGGTCGTGGTGTGCCAGTTATTTGGAGCAGCAAGATGCAAATATTTCCATACCCGAGATAAGTTTGTAAAGGCAGAAAATGCGATCCATAGTCATGCAACATTCGAAATAACATTAACGAAAATAGCTACTTTTCATTTAAATAAGGTGTGTAAGTAATATAATTTTATCCTGATGGACATTGTAACGCGGCAACAATGTAAGTGTTCACAAAATATATCAAATCGACCACCTGAAGTAATATAACTCAGCATGCAAGCACGCAGTTACTGAAGCAAATGCAGCCCACCTACAAACGCTGCGCTGGTTCTGCGTATCTTCTCGTCAGCATCCGTCGTCTTTTGATGCTGGTCCTGAGTGGCCACCCACTTGGCTCACAAAACCTTCATGACTCCGATACTCGCAACCGCATATGCTACATCACCATGCCCACGACGTCGATAATATACACTCCATCGGCGCCAGTCGCTTCCGTACCTATCGTTTTTTCTCCGTATGCACGAGAGCTTTCATTTGCACCTCAACAACTACAATTGTGATCAGATCGCGCTGTGCACGCCGAGCAACGTCCTACGATTCCCATAACCTGTAAACAACATTAGCATGTCATAGGCACATCTTGATCGGATCGGAATCCGATGACAATTGCTAAGGCTTTAACATACTATCAGAGTTGACCTTACCTTCGTATAAGTCTGCCCGCAAGAGTGGCCATTTCCATTTCGATTTTCAGCTAGCACCACTGCATTTCCAACTCATATCCCCTGCAATAATTGCCTTTTCATAATTTCAGCCAAATTCAGCTCGTCGGACAAACCACGGATAAAGTTGCCATGCTCACTCCCATGATTAACTAGTGAAAGAGAACATGAAAAAACAACATCAGCATGTGAATCATTAGTCAGTTACTTGCCGCGTCTGTACAATTTCCGGGAGTTTTCCAGGACGTTTCCTCTTGGGAGGAATGGTCCATCGTGGTCATCCAAAGCGACAAATCAGTTATGAGTACTTGCACTCCAAGATAGCTGTTGGCTACTGCACCCAATTTTTCACTACAACACCAGGGCGCAATGTTGATTTTCACAAGTTGCACGTCTGGCCGGTGACAGTTTAATTGGATCTGAGCAAACGTTTGCATGGTGAGACGGATGCAGACTTTGATTGGCCTTCCGTATATACCAGCTCATTCTTCATTGCAACATAAGATCATGGGGCTCTGTTGTTTAGCTAGATTAGCGGCATCCGTACCCAGAGTTGCCTATCACTTTGGCCTCCACGGGTACAGCCACTGGACGCCTGCGCCAACAGAGGGACCATGGGTAGCTTGCGTTGCATCACCCACACTTCCAAACACACACACACCACATCCGATGTAAACCCGGAGGAACAAGACCGGGAGGCATGAGGATGGGAGCCACGTTTCATCAATGGAGCCGGCCCACACTCCTTCAACCAGGCGTAAGTGGGAAATCAATCATACCAGACCTACACAAGTAGGTGGCTGGGCCGTAGCCTGCTCCACACAGGTTGCATGGAACCACTCTTTAATCCTAGCGCTCTCAGGAGCACGGTGTAGCCATTCCCCTCCAACAACGACCAACTGTCTCATAGAGCCAGCAACCGAGGTGCAGGGTTTTAGACAACGGGTAGGTACGTTGTCAACACTCACATCAAGCGCAAGAATGCTAGTCACGCAGGCTAACATTGTTTGTCTACTGGTCAAATAATATACCACCAAATAATAGTCCTACTACGTAGGTTTCAAATAGGATAGGTTCTATGAAGACGGTTTTGAATCGTCGGGAAGATTTACCAATAAGATTGAAGGAGCAGTATGATGTAGCCTAGAATGCGCTTAAAAAACAGAACTGAATTGCGCGCAGTTAACTGGGCGTTGTAGCAACAGGTTCTTCAACTGGACTGATGTCTCCATTGTAATGAAACATGCGATGGGGAGGAATCGTCAGCTGATGGTCGGCTAAATTGTTGCGTTTTGTAGGGGTGAGACATCAAGACAAAATGCTGTTCAACTCGGAGACATGTCGCAATAGAATATTGGTGAGTTTCACATAGTGGAAGCATTGTTGGCCATCCATGTTCGAGTGCCAATTCCAACTCGAGAGAATGTAGATCGATAGCATTGATCTTCTGATTACAGACTAACCGTTATGCATATTATCATCGGGGTAACTCCAGGGAAGTAGTACGTCAAGTGTTCTTGTGACAATAAGAAGAGCGAAGTTCAATCGTTTAAGCCAAAAGCATGCTAAAAGACCTGTCCAGCATAGTTGTGGTAATGCTCTGAGTATGGTAAGTACTGGAATGGACAGAAAAGTGTGTCATCCGTTGTCAAGGGAATATGCATCACGCATAAGTGAAAATGGCAAAAAACTGCGTTTTGTCATCGGTGCAGTTCCAGGTAACTAATATCTCAGCGTTCTTTTATTGGGGATAGACAAACCCAAATTGTCCAGGATTCAAAGTGTAAAGGCGAATTTGTGAAATACGGGAAATTAGTAATGTTTCCTTTATGTAAATTCTATTATACTTAGGATAATCTGCTATTCAGAGAAAGATGAATGGTCTGTGTGCTTCGAGAGAAGAACAGTTTGTTTTAATGGCCAAAGTTGATGCTTGATCAACCGGCGGAAGACGGCAATCCTTCGGTATCCAGCACAGCCTCTTTTCACGTACCTCAGAAAGTCAGACAGCAAACTAAGGGCAAATAAACAGAGGTGGAAGGGATACATACCTAAATAAGTGAAAGGCTTATAATTGGACCAGTATTGATGTTTCCATACAATTCACATCCGTTAACTGCCAGTGGTATTGTACCGCGTTTCTTTTCTGGCTCATTCTTTGTGATTTCTAGGTTAGAGGAGCTTCTAGGGGCAAGACTGATGATTAGGTACTCCAGTGCTTGTGCTCTATATGTCATAGCGGATTCGTTAGTGGGAAGCAGCGATGGTCACGCTTGTCAGTCTGCGAAAGCCAACTGCGAGTAGTGTAGTCTAAAGGAAATAAGTAAGAGTCAAAAGGCGTTATTGAGCCTTCCATAGAACGTGGAGCGAAAGCATGACAATTATAAAGCCAAAAGAGTACCATAGACATGCAGAACGCGCACGTCATGTTCATCAGCTTGCAATCTACCAAACTTGATATTTTAATCCCAGGCGAAAAACCACGATATCCGTGCGGCGCTACTTGTGGAATAGTTCGCAAGATTGATGGTGAAAACCATCTAGAGCAGAGTCCAGCCTGCAAACCGCGAGAGCATATAACGTTAAGACAAACGAACTGCATGTGGTTGCCTCGTGTCTGGAAAATCTTATGACGATTTATAAGCGAATTGCGCGGAGTTGGTTATTAATTGGGTACCGAACAAGTAGCGATGCTTCTGTGCGCTTCATAATTTTAATGTTTACACAGGACTGGCTGACGGCTTCACCACTTGTATCTTCCGTAAATTTTTATCGTGTATGTGTCATGTAAGCAATCGGAGCACTACGTTCATTCATGTCCATGTGTGTTGTGTGTGAATAGCGCTTTTCAGTTATGCAGGTAAGTGTAGAGGATTCACTTATCTATCCCCACCTAACGTCTTAGTTCGCAAAGGCCTTACCACTAAAGCAAAAAGTCAGGTAGCGTGCACATTAACAAGCCTGACCCTGTAACACTGATTTCGTGTAGCAACAAACTGTTTAGAACACCCAACAGCTCACATTTTGAAGCACAGTGTCAAGTAAAGGTTTGTTGGAACGCCTAACCCGTTGCTGGATACACACCGTAGAAACCAAATAGCACAGGTAACTACTTATTGCTCGACTTCAGTACAGAAAGTAGTGGGGGGTCATCAATGTTGTTCATCCATCCGCCGTTAGGTGCTGAATTGCGGTCACATTCGCTTGGTTATAGTGCTGTACCATATCCATTGATATTTAATGGATAACCAAATGACCAACCTGGAACTCACCACGCTCTGAGAAGCTGCACTGATCGGGCGCGACTGCTACCCTGTGAATAAAACGATACTCATTTAAACGGGCTTTTACCAGGAAGACACTTCCCGTTCCGCAACCTGGGGAAGCGCACATAAGCGTAAAACCATCCCCAAACCGATCTCTATGAGAAAATCCCACTCGCAACTTCGTCTTGCTTCGGTACCCATCCAGTCCCAGAAAATCATTATATAGTCGCTGCATCAGTATACACCAAACTCTGGTGTCACTTTCGAATTACCATTATTGTTCCATAACCCATCAGCTTGCGGCGATGCTTAAGCATTCATTTGGTTACTCAGTTTATATGTTGCCCGCGACTTTAAAACGCAGTGCGTGCTAGCTGCGGAATGAGAACGCAGATCAGCATACGTTCAGCTGCATTACAAACTTAGTGCACAGGTCGATACGTCGCCCAGCACAATCGCTTCCTGCTAAGGCGCTTAGTGCGCTCCGGTCATCGCTCCAGTGACGGGTGTGGATATATACCTGCGATTTCGCGGGTTGGCCACACTTGGACGTGACCCAAGCGCCGCAATGCGTCAGTCGTATTACGCCTGTTCACTCGTGCACCCCATGTGTCCAAAGCATGCGCCAGCTTTTACGGACATGTGCCTAGAAGTTAAGCATTCGCTACTTTGATTGCCTGCCGTGTTAGGACGCGAATAGCCGGCAGCCATTTTTGACAACTGACAATGTCATGCACGTGCTGTGGAGCGCGCCGAAATTCCTTACGTTGCACGTATTCAAGCGTTAGCCTAAGTGCTATTTCTCATTGCTACAGTGAGAGCGTTTAGGAGTTTCAGTGGGGGTCAGGAACACCTTGCCTTTGTACTGCAGAAGGTAGGTCATCGGGACCAAGGTAGAAGAACAATTTGGGCGAACTGATCACCCTAGAGATTGTGTATGAATAAGCGGAAGTGTATGGTAGCTCACGTTCTGTGAGAAGACCGCTGCACATTTCAGTGAGAGCATAAGAATTCCAGTGTGAGATACGGAGATTAAGAATTTCGTGCTATTGCACTGCTTGAACATTAATAACAAAGCGTTGCCAGTATACGGAATCACAACCATAGCACAACCCGATTACGCCCATCTCCGTTTGTAAGGTGCGGAGAATTAACCATTTTGGGTAACGTGTAATCCACGCCGATGCATCGCTTCGCGTATACAACATGGTATGTGCTGTGTTAATTGACCAAAAACCTAGAGCCATTTTTCTTTTCCGGTAATACGACCGTTAGGTCGTTGTTTCGCGGTACTAATGCTTTACGATTTCTATTAACCTCGTACAAGGAATTACTGTAAAATCATGTCATTTCGGAACTGGAAGTCGCTTTCGGCCTTGTTCACTTGTGTTTGTCGCATTGATTATAGTTGCGACTGCTTACCACAGGTGCTCGTACATCAATACTCGCAGCAATGTCTTTGAAAAATTCACGGGTAGCCATTGTCCGGTTCTTGCTTTTGAATGATGGATCCCAAGGTACAGTGCAGATAAATTGCTTAAATGCATTCCAGTTAATTCGGTGCATGTTATGAGTGGGTTGCAACTTTGTACTTTAGTGGCTTACTTCTTTCAACGTTCCCGATAAAAGACGCCGTGTTATGGTCGCAGTCTGGTAGTGGCCCATCAATGATTGTACAAGTGGAATGGATTCTCATGGTGAATGTTACATCTAGAGTATTGGCATTTCCGATGGACCCTCTAACACATTTGATGCGGCAAATAAAGTGGATAGATTACACCATTTATTCTAGTCCCGTTTCGACCATAGGTCCAGACAGTAGACAGTTAAGTTGTGGCGCACTGAATTATCGCATATAAGTTTGGACCTGTAGGTAGTGCTAGAAACTGTGTAGCTAGCATTCATTAGCAGCTAGGTTAAATGGTGGGTTACTCGTGGTGGTCGATAGATAAACTCAATTAAAAATGTCAACAAATTTTAGCAGGATTCGCAATCTAACGTTTGGAAATTGTTGAAATGTTTTACGTATATCGATATATATAATTACAACGGACATTTCCGCATCAGCAGCCAATGTTACGTGTTTAAGAACGTTCAATTGGAAACTATCAACTAACCTTGAATGTAGAAAAACAGTTTATGCCTAATTGATTAGATATTCCGAGACTAAGTAATCTATCATCTCGGTTTAACCATACGCTGTTGTTCCAGATATTTCGAGTCTGATTTAACAAGAGGCAACCAGTGTGTTGTTCGTTTGCAAAGGGTAATCGGCGGTTTAGATTCATCTATCTTTTCCAGCGTCTGCACGTCTACGTACATCCCTAGTCGAATAAGCTATCCAGGCTTGCAACCCTGGTTAAAACGCGAAATTGTTGCGCTCGAAAGACAACGAAAAATGAAGATTGCTAATTGCGCGCGGCATCTTCCTTATCTGAACGAATGCAGAGACGCACATTGCTTAGCGACATTACGGGGACCGCATAACCTTTTACCAAATACTGCGCGATTTCAATCACGTATGCCGTCACGTAGTGACTCACAACGGGAAAATATCTAGAGAGTAAACAGCCCAAAAGTAAGCAAATATTGCAGTTATTTGGACTGCGAACGATCTTAGTTCTCCCTCTGGTTTAGCTAGCACTGATACGCCCTTCCAAGTTCCGTCTTTCCTGCACCTACTTTGTCCACTATCAAAACGCTTTGGGATTTTGAACTCAGCTCCCTAAACTCAGTTACCTGAACGAGTACTACGTAATTATTTTATGTAAACTAACTGCTTTGGATTTAGCGTCCACAATAGTGACGCAAATTCCTAAAGGCGAGTAAACAATCCCATATATCTTTACTTATAACGGGGAACACCATGCCACGTAAAGTGTGTTTTTAAGTCTGCAGTTGCCTAGTTCCCTTAAAATAAGCTCAATTATTTTGGACAATTAATAAATGCTGATGCGATGCGTCTACTATTAAATTAATAGGATGGGATGCATTCCTTGTGGGTTTCGGCAGTCCTTACATTTAACGAAGCCGAGATGCTCAAGTGGTGTTTGTGTCAAAGATCTTGGAAGATTCCATCCCATCATCGTTAGGGTCTTTATTACACCAAGTTTTAATTTCATAACCTTTTCGATTTTCTCGCTGCCTGTCACATTACGAATTAATCAACTAGACTCTGCGAGAATTATTTGCAATTTCTGGATATAGCCCAGTTTTTCCGTTATATTGACACCCGAACCCATATCTTGTCTCAGTATTACAACCTTTTCATTGCGTATCTGTTTTGCGAATGACTCTCAAGAGTCCTTCGTCACGGTACGTCACTTCTCGTTGTCACTAACGCAGGACTGTTTGGCAAATTTTACCATCGTATTTTAAAGCAACAGCTTGTCTCCTAATTAGTATGTGTTCAACTGAGCTGGTATCCGTTCAAGTGTGCAAACTGTGCCTCGACTGCGATTCTAGCACATGGAATGCGGGAACCAGAGAGATTGAACCGTAGAGACAAGCTGCAAGTTGGGTGCGACCTATGGGGAACGGATATTCTAAGCTATCTATAACACGATATGGGCACGCTAATCCCTAGGAGAAACCGTCAACTAACCTTCCTAAGACAAAAGCATTAGCCAGCGCACGAACCTAGTTGATTAATCATTGCATGACACATAAACCCAAAAAGTATCAATGTAATGCTTAGATTTGTCAGCCAGGTTGATGTTCGAAGTGTGCCCCGGCGTTTTGCGTACACTGAAGCATTCGCCTGATGATGTTTCCTAGCACTTTCACCAAAATACTAACTGTGATCCCGCGAAATTCGTGTAAACTGCCCTGCTTCAATTCCTCAAAAGAGTTTGGCTTCATTTTGTAAACCCGCTGATTGAAGTATCCCCAGAGGAAGAAATTCGTTGGGTTCAAATGTGGTGACAGAGCAGGTCACTCTAATTATCCTTCCGCCAGATGCAACAGCAAGTGAACGTGTGTTTGAGAAAATCCCGCATCGTTTGTGCATAGTGTACAGGTGCGCCATCTTTAGCAGCCAAACGTTAAGTAATAACACAGCAAATTTCAATTACAGAATGACACAATTTTGCAATACTTCCTTGTCCAAGGATACTGGAAATTGTAAGACATTAGTACTGCGAAACAACGACCTACCGGTCGCATTACAGGAAAAGAAAAATGGTCTCACGTTTCTTTGGCCAGTTAACACAGCACATACAATGAAGCTTGCGCCGTGTTGTATACGTGAAGCGATGCATCGGCGTGGATAACACGTCGCCCAAAATGACTGCTTTTCCGCACCGTGCAATCGGAAAAGAGCCTCATCGGTAAAAGGATTTGAATGGATGTCCATGACATTCAAATAACTGCGGCAAAAATGAAGCCGCTTCTCTGAATCAATTGGGTTTAAAACCTGCACTTAACTGCCGCTATACTTCCGAAATTTCCGTCAAAATCCTATGGACATCATATCTGGTGATGTCGTAATGCTGGACCATTTTACGAATTCTCAGATCGCAGCTTCCGGATACCTCACGAATATCCACACAAGTGGAAATTCAACCGTGGTGATGCGAGGCAACTCTGTCCTTTTGGCTTCGCAAACGCTCCTGCTTTTCTAAAATTTTCTCACCCACAAACACCATACAGAAGACAATTATGCACTCGCTGAGTAACAGGCACATAACACGATTCGGAGTAAGGGTAACTTTTTGACAGCGGTACATGCTGGTGATTCATTGCCCAGTCAGTGATCTGATAAACAAATGGCAAGTTTCATCACTTCGCCTAGTCATAACCTGAGTGCTGGGTGTGTATTTTGTGACCAGCCTTTCACTAAACTGGAGAGGCCAGCGCTCGCTGTCCCCATACTAACCTCCGTTATTGGTTTGCGTTCCAGTCCGCAGTTGTATTGCAGTCAGTGTATCGTGTATTGGATAACGAGTTAGACACTCCAGTCTGCACCTCACATGCGTCCCGAGAAAAGGAGCAGAGAGACAAATGTGACACAGCCTACGCGTAACCTCATGGATGATGGCGCTGCTACACAGTGTGCCAATTGGAAGGGTTCAGTTTGGAGAGAACGCGTTGGGTTTACTTCAGGCGCTCATTGATGCAACAAACAGGGATGCAGCAGGAACTGTATTCTTAGACTGTATTTAGTTATGCATACGTTCATGTACGCTTTCCATAGGGGATCTAATATAGCATCTATACTGAACCTGAAGTGGTTACCACTCGTTGCTACAATCATGAGAACATTACTACAGTTAGTCTGAGAATATAGATCTTGCGGCATCCCATGGAGATGGTTCCATGGATGACCGTATAACTTCACTTATACGTTGTTATCTATATACACTTATCATTTATCAAATCCGGCAAACTTTCCGGAAGGTTTAACCGACCCATTAGCTATATCCACAAAATAACTTGAAGACTGCTAGGGAAAATTCGAAAAAACATAACATCTGGTCCTTGAGATTCTGCCGTACACCAAGAATCGCAAAATCCAGTGGACTCTACCTCGCACCGACATGGAATATGCCGTAGTATTTTAATCGCCACAAATTCATATCATCCATGCAAATGTTACGAGCAGCATCAAATATGGACGCAATTTCTCACTTAAAAGTAATATACACATTAATATAGTTAGAGCAATGGACCCCAACATTTTTATCACCAAGAATCGGTCAACGTTTGCTAATTTTAGCGTGGTCCGCTGACGCAGGTTTTGCGTGTCTCCGATTTAGATTGGTTTGATTTACTAAGTTTATATTGTTTAGTTAAATTTGTCACAAATAAATATGTAAATAGCTGAAGTCAGGTCAGCTTCCATGGACGATATAGGAATCCGCTTAAGTTGCGTACTGTTTCTCGTACCAGCGAGCGGAAAAGAGCCCCGGTACTTCGACGCCGGTTTGAGTTCCGCCCTTACTTCAAAACATTGAAGTAAAAACAAAATCGTTCTCTTGACTGTCATGTAGTACGCGGCGACAGAGGCATGGTGCAATACAGCTACAATAATTCTCGAAAATTTAAGGCAAACAAATATCTAGACCACACTTAAGAGCCTCTATTGTGACACACTACATTAGTAATGGAAATAGCATAGTCCAACTATTTACTACACCATTCACAAAGCTGTTCGCCTTAAAATCCAGCCCAAAGCTCTGATAATTAACTAAGTTATTATCCTCGCAGTTGATCTGACCCGGTTAGCTAAAACACTTGAGAGTATTGTATACCAATTAAAATCTATATTATTTTAAAGTTCTTTGTTAGTTTCCATTTTAGTCGGCGTCATTCCTTTGAATACAGATTTAAGCTCCTTAGGCGTGCAGCGTATGGCGTTTCATATAGGTCCTCAATCATCCCGATCGCCAATTTTTGTACCTTATTTATACAGCTGACGTCTTTCCGGTGGTACGGTGCCCAAGCCTGTACAGTAATTTATAGGATGTCTTACAAACGCTTTGTAAAATAATAGGAAAAGCTTCAGCTCTAGTGTCACATAAAGCTGTTTTAAGAAAAATAATTCATTCAGCGCTTTGATGGCAGCATGTTCACACTGTGCTGAAGGTTGGACCACATTCCGTACAATTATACCTAAGTCTCATACTTTATCTGCCCGTCGCAGATATGGAGGCCCGACAGTCGTTTACACCGTAATCCCTTCATTTTGAGAACTCAGTAGGTGGCATTTTCTGGCTTTTAAAAGCAGATGCCATTTAATCGACCAATATACTCCATTGTGTATGTTGTTTGATAACATGTCTCAAATACTGGTGCTGACGAAATTCAGATCGCCAGCAAAATCACAACAGAGTCAATGGAGGACAACAGACAACAGATTGTTGAACATGAAAAAGTATAATGGTCTTACAAAGCAATTTTGGGGAATATTGCTGTTAGCAGTGCTGATGCTTGATCTATAGCATTTCCCGCAAAGTTGCATAAAATGTCCAAAATTTTGAAAAGAAAGTCCAAAATTTTGCAAAGAAAGTCCAAAACTTTGCAAAGAAAGTCCATAATGTTGCAAAACCCTGTGCGATTCGCCAGCCGCTCAGAGCCAATCCTCTGACCTTAAGTGTGTTCTCATTGGCCGGATGCCAAGGTTCGGTGCGTTAGTCTGGGGAGGTGAGCGCGCTGCTCGTTGACTGGGTGAGACTTGTGAATGAACCTTGGTGGAATGCACTTCGACGGTGCAACGGGCTTGTATGCGCCCCCCTCACGTCCGGAACGATGGATCACAATTGGTCTGAGAGCAATGAACAGCTGGAACATAAGCGCACGACCGAAACCATGTCTATGATTCTAACGTCGTCGGCATGCCTTCTCACGTTCGACAGAGTATCTCATCAGATATTCGTGACCGAGTTTTGGGCGCTTTCGTCAACGGTGAGGACTGACAGCTTGTGGCAACTATGAACAACGTCAAATATCAAACAGCCTACTCCTGGATTCGTCGTTCTCTTGATCAGGAACCGAGTACTACGCAGGCGCGCGGTCGTAAACGGATTTTGTCGGAGGAAGACGTAGATGACATCCTGGATTGGATCGCAAGGGACTCAACTCTTACGCCACGGGAAATGCGAGTACGAGTACGAGCAGAAATGGACAAGGACATTTCGAAGTCAACAATTGCACGGCACCTAGATGGTCGATTGATAACTATGAAGAACATCTATCAGGTTCCCGAGGGAATGAACAATGAGCGAAACAAAGGAATACGCAGGGAATTCGTTCAGCAGTTTCTCCAATTTGAGAGCGATGGCAAGTTCTTCATTTGGATTGACGAAGCGAACTTCAACGTTTACTGCAAACGTACTCGTGGTCGGGCGCCCAGAGGAGTGAGGGCCTGTTGCAAAGTTGCCAACAGCAGAGGGCACAATTTACATTTAATCGGTGCACTCACGATGGAAGGGAAAGTGTCGATGACAACCCGGAGAGGCTCATTCACAGGTTCTCTATCTCGAATGGCTGCGAAGCTATTTAGACAACCTGAAACGAGAGATGGAGCTCCGGCAGGTTGTCGTGGTATGTGATAATGCACCATGTCACACACGACTGGAAGAACTGTCGTCAGTAGATGGATCCGATGGAGTAACCATACTGAGATTGAGCCCATACTCTCCGTTCCTCAATCCGATCGAGAATGTTGGGCAG
The DNA here is from genome assembly GCA_944474145.2 of Dicrocoelium dendriticum. NCBI lineage: Eukaryota > Metazoa > Platyhelminthes > Trematoda > Plagiorchiida > Dicrocoeliidae > Dicrocoelium > Dicrocoelium dendriticum. Next base: position 63,448 of record CALYDF020000434.1, on the reverse strand, counting down.
GTGGTGAAGGCCACAGTGAAGAATGAGATGAGAGTGCACTACGAGGAACTTCTGGCCGGGGATCCCCAGAAACTCATGACGCAGATGGAATGGAGACTGCAGTTCCTTGAACGCATTGCCGAAGCAGCCACCAGGCTTGTGGGATGTCGTAATGCTATTC